>MVGT01000322.1:0-13614 GCA_002174775.1 Macleaya cordata
CCAACAGTTTGGGGGTACGCTAAGGACAAGACTTATTCATTGGACTGTCCATTGGCAATATTTCACAATTCCTAAAAAAGAAATGTCGAGCTGGTTTGTAGGTTTGTTTTTGGTCGATGGATGGTCCATCAACCGTTCAAAATTTTATCAGCTCCTTAAGTTTTGAGGAACAACACTGTACTCACCTCTCTTTCAAGTTTTCAATGTGAGGTTGGGACCCTTAAACTTTGGGTTACCTACTGGACTTGCAGTAATGCAACGGTCCCACCCTACACGATCCTAATACACCAGTCCTAATACGTACTATTCTAATTTTACGATTTCCTCTTTGAGTTTAAATGTGAAGTTTTAGCTTAAAAAGTTTCAGTTAGACCTAGAAAAATAACTTGCGATTCGCCTAACCCTACCCTAACCCAACCCGTCAAACCCTCCTCAACTCGATCTATTAGCTAAATAATTTAGGGTTAAGGTTGACCATTTCTGAACCGTTACCCTTTCAATCCTATTACCATTAGGGTCGACTCTGACTGGTTTTTATATTTTATATTAAAAAGTGTCAATTTAGTCAATGTTAGGATTTGAAAAAGGACCCATTTTATAAACAAGTCAACGTTAGGGTTTCATAATCTTGACCTGCCAACCTACTAACCCACTTATAGTTGACCCTAACTCAACCCATTGCCAGTATAGCTTGAATGCTAGGTAAGGTCACGAACCAACTTATTAATTCCACATAAAGATTTTCTTTTTTCTTTTTTGAAGTATGAAACTTGAATCGAGCTACACTTTAAAATATAAATTTTCCAATGACTCCTTTACTCTTTTTTTTCTTTTTTTTTTTAAATGCAAATTTTCTGTATTGTTAAAAGAGTTCTTCAAAATGTTGAGGGGATGGACAAGATGGGGGGGACTAGATTGTTTGTTAGTTGGGGAGGATGGATTTAGTTTTACTTAGGGGATGGTCATCTAAAATAGATTGATATTTTTCTTCCAACCCCAAAAAATTTTCCAACCCTTAAAAATATCTCAACCTCAAAAAATACCCCTTCAAAAAATAAACTCACCATCCCCACCTCTAGTCACCACCAATCCACCGCCAGCTATCACCTCCGGCCACTACCGCCGCTTCTTCTTCTTCTTCTTCTTCTTCTTCCTTCTTCTTCTTCTTCTTCTTCTTCTTCTTCTTCTTTACAGTCTCTCTCCCCCTCTCTCTATCTTTTAGGGATGGCAATTTGGGTTGCCCCACCGGGTTCTCGCCCTGCCCTACCCCCTGTAGGACATGTTTTGGATGATCCAATTATTAATGAGACATAAATGGGATGAAAGAAGTAAAGCCGACTTACGTTCAGGGCGGGGCCGGGTTAAAGGCGTGTCGCCCCGACCCTCCCGACTATATAAAACTTAGTTTTTAAAAATCTATTAGTCTAATACTTTATTATTTATTGGAAAATATAAAAAAAAGTCCCTATAAAAAAGCGTCTGGAAAAAAGTCATTATATTTTTAATCTTTTTTTTATAAATTTAGTCTCTACTTTTATGACTTTTATGTCTAAAATTAAGAACTAAATTTATAAAAAAGGATTAAAAATATAATGACTTTTTTTACAGGGACTTTTTCCCAAAACCTCTTATTTATTGGTCATCATACTATGAGCACTTGTTTATTGTATAGTTTTCTTTAAACTTGTTGTCCATAAATTAATAAATTATCTTCTTTATAAACACTAAGATTTATTTTATTCTTGGATTTAGTGTTGTGAGTTTAGATACATTCTTTGTAAAAAAAAGTCTAGTTGCTTTTAATCATGATCTAGTTAACTTCGATAAAATTTTTAGTCAATTAATTATATCTGGATTCATAAATAGGGTTGGGCAATAACGGAATTTATATTTGTTAACGATATTGGAAAGAATAATGCTAGAAGTACTCCCGGAATGACTCCCAGGATGACTCCCAAGATGAGGTGGCAAGATATGCTTGTGTAAAGTTACTTTTTACTTTTTTAAGTTTGAAGCAAATCTTGTCACCTCATCCAGGAGTCATCCTGGGAGTTAACCTGGGAGTACTTCTAGCATTATCCTATCGGGAATGGGGCATATGTTTCTAACCCACTACGGGTTTGGAATGGTAATGGGGCATGATGTAGTTTAGCGGGACGAGATTGGGTATTGGTGAACTCGTCCCGAATCCACCTCGGTGACATCCTCTCTCTTTCTCTCCCTCTTTCTTTATCACTTTTACCTCTCCAGATCTGAAAAAAAAAATCAGATCTTAAAATTTTCTCCCTTTTTAGGTGGCTAGCGACGGTGGCAGTGGTGGCTGGCGGTGGAGAAAGAAGAATAAGAATAATAAGTGGCCGACGATGAAGGAAGAAGAAGTGACTAACTGTGGAGGTGGCCAGCAGAGAAGTGGTGAAGATGAAGATGATGGTGATATTAGTAGGGGTAAGGTGTACTATTTAATTTTAATGAGGTGAAAAGAGAAAGTATGTATTAGGTTAGTTTGCCCTCGCACCGCTTATAATAAAAATAAGTAATAATTTGGATAGATAATTTTGAACTAAAAGCCTATTTAACTTGTCTATCTTCCAAACATTTAAAGGAACTCTTTTACTAACACCTTAAATTTTTAAGTGCTACATTTTCATTAAAAAGGAAAAAAACAAAAACAAAAACAAAAACAGTATTAAGCTCAAACTTTTTAATTTTGGATTCCAACCCTTTTCACATCTGAAAATAAGAAAAGGGACCACACACCCTTGAGATTTTGGTGTCCAACATGTCAATCTCAAGTTGCACAAGTAGGACGACGATCTCAGTAGTCAGCGGACTCAGCACCAAGAAAGACACCATTTTATAGTAGGACCCACCACTTCTAATCTCACGTGACGTCCCTCCCACAAAAAAAAAGGAGTTCCAATCGTACTCCCGGGAGTTTGATTTCAAAGCAACTTCCTTACGACAAATTGAACTCATGTTCCACGTGTCATTTTCTGCTTACATGAGCAATACTCAGCCATGGTAGGATTAGGTGCAATTTTATTGGGTAATCAACACTATCCATCTTCCCACCCATTTGGTGTATGGTGGTAGGTGTACAAAATTGCACAGGGTACAATTCAATACAAATGGCTAATGTCATGCCACGTGGTGCTGCTATTTTCATAACCGTCACCTGAAAGTTAAATTGAAGTTGTGGGGTCTGAAAATCCATTGATTGTAGTGGGCGACTATAATGAACCAATCTATGGTTAAGGTCTAAATAGATCCACGATTTCAACAGTACGTATTGAAAAGAGCCCTCAATGTACAAAATGCAACTCATCATTCTCTCAATCACCATCGTAGATCGTAAGGCCATTGCCCATGGGACAATGGGACCCATTTGTAGGATTCAGGTGGCCTACCTTTAATATTCATTTCTACAAACTACACAAAATATAAAATGCATATAGACTTTTTTTTAAGAGGTGAGCCATTATAGCAAGTACTATCGTAGGCATAGTACTTGCCCTCAGTAACTCAATTACAAC
Source organism: Macleaya cordata (assembly GCA_002174775.1). Lineage (NCBI taxonomy): Eukaryota > Viridiplantae > Streptophyta > Magnoliopsida > Ranunculales > Papaveraceae > Macleaya > Macleaya cordata. The sequence goes on from MVGT01000322.1 coordinate 3,534, forward strand.
GGGAATTCAACCAAGGTTTAAATTGTCAACTAATAATAATTGGCACATGCAAATGCATAGAATTTTCTTTTCATTTTTTACTTTGTTGTCATAGATTATGCAACATCCCTACGTGTTGTGCATAATTATGTGAGAAATCTTACTACTACGAAGACTTGAACTCACACTTTCTTAAACGTGCAAAAGGTTCATGACAAGTGTGTTGGAAAATCTAGTTTTTTCAATATATATATATATATATTTCACTTAATTTTTAAGTGGCCTCACATTAGCACATTTGGTTATAATTGGTTTTCAAAAACTAGTTTATTTGAATTGGAAATGTCTCCAATTAATGTGTCTTTTGGATGAAATCGATGGTTTGTGGGTGGTCCCACATAGGACCAATTATTTAAAAAAGAAAACAATTTGAGAGGGTTTTATTGAATGGTCAGGTCTGTTAACTAACATCAATTTGGATAATTTTTTTTTCCAACGTGTATGTACAGACACCATTCAATGTTATTTCTAACCATTGTGGTTGTTGCGAACAACTATCTCCTTACCTATAAATTGTGTCGAATCTGGCCAATTCAAAATACAATTAATTTTAAGAACAATAATACTTCCTTCTCTCCTTTTCTCTGTCGAAGAGTGTTCTTGTTCAGTTCGCATAGGCTTCACTATTTTTGTGCAGATTAGTGTAAGTGAAAGACTGTTGTATCTTGGGAGACTTCTATCCAATTAATGTTTGCACCATTGCAGGGGTGGTAATATTGTCTTAAGAAAATTGCTTCAGCAAGCCTCAATCTATTTCCTTCTTTGATAACAGTAAGTTACATTTCTATTCTCTTTCTTCTTCTCTATTATAAATTCTATTCTTCCCTTTGTAAGAATTTATTTCGTATAAATTCTTCCTTCTTTTAATTTGAATTTATTTTGTATAAATTCTGTTACTAGGAATAATTTTTGTAATTATTTCAAGTCCACACAGATTAGACCTACAATCTTAAGACAATATTAACTTTGTTAATCTTTTGTATGGTTAACCAGAAATGGATACTGTTGCAACTAATGCGCGTAGAGTTGTTACAACTCATGATCAACCTGAGAAATTTAAAGGGGTTGACTTCAAAACATGGCAAAGTAAAATGTTGTTTTATCTGACAATATTGGTGGCAAAGTTTCTCATTGATGAAGTTCCTAAGCCACAAGAAGGGTAGACTGTCGAATCTCACAAGGTGACTTTTCTTGCCATCGATTCATGGAATCACTCGGACTTCTTGTGCCAAAATTACATACTCAATTCTTTAGACGAAGTGTTGTATAAAGTTTGTAGTCCTATAAAGACTGCTAAACTTTTGTGGGAAGCTCTGGAAAAGAAGTACAAGACTGAAGATGGTGGTTTGAAAAAATTTATAGTTGAAAATTTTATGGACTATAAAATGATAGATAATAATTCTGTACTCGAACAAATTCAAGAGCTCCAAATTATAATACATGACATTCATGCATAAGGTCATATTATTAGTGAATCTTTCTAAGTTGCTGCCATTATTGGAAAGCTCCCACCAGCATAGAAAGATTTCAAGCACTATCTGAAGCATAAACGCAAAGATATGAATATGGAAGACCTCATCATAAGGCTTAAGATCGAAGAAGACTACAGAGGAACTCACAAGCGTAGTATCGGTGATGCTAAGGCACATGTGGTAGAAAATTCAAAGCAAAATAAAAATTCTCACAAAAGGAAGGCAAATAATTCCAACCTTGGACCCAAAGGAAAAAGCTTCAAAAAGTTCAAATGGATCTGCTATGTTTGTGGGAAGAAAGGACATCTAGCAAAAGATTGCAGACACCGTAAGGATAACAAGACTCCTCAGGATAATGTTACTGAAGACATAACAACAGATGTTGAAAATCTGCACCTCTCTATAGTTGTTTCAGAAGTGAATCTAGTCAGTAATGCTAGAGAATGGTAGGTGGATACCGGCGCTACCCGCCACATCTGCTCAAGTAGAGATCTATTTTCTACCTATGAGAAAGTGAATACTAATGAAAAACTTTTCATGGGCAATTCTTCTACATCTGTAGTAGAAGGGTAAGGAAAAGTAATTCTGAAGTTTACTTCTGGAAAAGATGTTACTCTGAATGATGTACGCCATGTACCAGATATTAGGAAAAATTTAATTTCTAGGTCTGGTCTTAGCAAAAAGGGTTTTAAGATGGTCTTTGAGTCTGATAAGTTTATACTGACCAAAGGTGGTATGCATGTGGGTAAGGGTTATTTGTGTGATGGCCTATTTAAGGCAAATGTAGCCGTAATTAGTAAATCTGCTATTAATAAAGTTGAATCTTCTTCTTATTTACTTGAGTCACCACTTTTATGGCATGATAGATTAGATCATGTAAATTTTAAAAAGATGATGAAGTTGGAAAGTTTAGGATTAATTCCTAAATTTGATATTGGAAATATTCACAAGTGCGAGACTTGTGTAGAAGCAAAATTTGCTAAAAAACCATTTCAGTCAATTGAAAAGTGTACTGAGCCTTGAGGTCTAATACACACTGACATATGTGACTTTAAGCACTTCCAACTCGTAGTGGTAAAAAATATGTTATCACATTTATTGACGATTGTACTCGTTACTGTTATGTGTATTTACTAAATGGTAAAGATGAGGTAATAAACATGTTTATTAAGTACAAAAATGAAGTTGAAAATCAGTTAGATAAGAAAATCAAGATTCTTAGATCTAATAGAGGGGGTGAATATGAATCACCGTTTTCCCAAATATGTGCAGAATTTGGAATAATACACCAAACAACTGTACCTTACTCACTACAACAAAATAAAATTGCAGAGAAAAAGAATAGAACTTTAAAAGATATGATTAACATCATGCTTATAAATTCTGGTCTACCGGATTACTTGTGGGGGGAAGCTCTGTTAATGTCAAATCATATTTTAAATAGAGTTCCACACAAGAAAACAGATTGTACTCCATATCAGTTATAAAAAGGCAGACAACCTAACTATAAATACTTGAAAGTGTGGGGGTGTTTAGCTAAAGTTTCTGTTCCTCCACCAAAGAGAACAAAACTTGGACCAAAAACCGTTGACTACTATTTTATTGGATATGTAGAAAATAGTAGTGCTTTCAGATTTTTAGTATATAAATCTGAAATAAATGACATTCATGTAAACACTATTTTAGAGTCGCGTGATGCCGTATTTTTTGAGAATGTATTCCATCATAGAAAGGATCACGTTGGCACTTCATTTAAAAGGACGAATGACATATCTACTAAAAGTGATGAACAACGAAACTCTTCAGTTACTGAAGAACCAAGAAAGAGCAAAAGAACTAAAATTTCTAAGTCTTTTGGTCCAAACTTTTTAACATATATGTTAGAAAGTAAGCCTCAAACTTTTAACAAAGCAATGTCTACACCCGAAGCACCTTTTTGGAAGGAAACAGTAGACAGTGAGATAGAATCCATTTTAAGCAATCATACTTGGGAATTGGTAAATCTCCCTCCGTGAAATAAACCAATAAGATGAAAATGGATTTTCAAAAAGAAAATAAAACCTGATGGTTCTATTGACAAATATAAAGCTAGACTAGTAGCTAAAGGATATCGTTAAAAGGAGGGACTAGATTATTTTGACACTTACTCACTGGTGACTAGAATAACATCAATTAGGATGTTAATAGCCATAGCAGCTATATATAATCTAGAAATAAATCAAATGGATGTAAAAACTGCATTTTTAAATGGTGAGTTAAATGAAGAAATCTATATGGAGCAATCAGAAGGGTTTCGAGTTAAGGGTCAAGAACACAAAGTTTATAAACTTATTAGATCCCTCTATGGACTCAAACAAGTTCCAAAATAATGGCACAAAAATTTGATAGTGTTATGAGAAAAAATAGTTTTCATATCAATGAATGTGACAAGTGTGTCTATTACAAAAAATTTGAAAAAATATGTGTAATCGTTTGTCTATATGTAGATGACATGCTTATATTTGGGACTAATATAGAAGTTAGTAAGTCCACGAAAAGGATGCTTACAAATAATTTTGATATAAAAGACCTTGGTGTGGTAGATGTTATTTTGGGCATTAAAATAACTAAATCATCTGATGGGATTGCATTATCTCAAACACACTATATTGAGAAAGTAATAGAAAGGTTTAAAGAACATTGAATTAAAAGAACATCTAATCTTTTTATTCCGTCCCTTTTATTACATAAGAATACTGGTCTTAGTAGATCCCAGTTAGAGTATTCTCGTATAATAGGCAGTTTAATGTATATCATGAACTGTACAAGACCAGATATCGCCTATTCTGTCAACAAGTTGAGCAGATATACAAGTAACCTAGGGAAGAGTCATTGGAAAGCTCCATTCAGAGTATTAGGATATTTAAAAAATACCACTAATTATGCATTACATTATAAGAAATATCTAAGTGTACTTGAGGGATATAGTGATGCCAATTGGATATCTGACTCAAATGAGTCAAATTCAACCAGTGGATATGTTTTTACCTTGGGAGGTGCTGCGATCTCATGGAAATCTTCTAAACAAATGTATATAGCAAAATCCACTATGGAATCCGAGTTTATAGCATTAGATAAGGCTAGTGAAAAAGCAGAGTGGCTTCGACAATTATTAGAAGATATTCCATTATGGCCTCAACCTGTGCCGGTCATATGTATACATTGTGACAACTAAGCAGCATTGTGCAGAGCACAAAATTTTATGTATAACTGTAAGTCACGACATATACGCCGTAGACATAATACTGTGAGGCAGTTGCTCTCTAATGGAATTATTTCCATTGATTTTGTGAAATCAAAAGATAACCTTGCGGATCCGTTTACTAAAGGATTATCTAGAGAGAGAATAGATTGTGCATCGAGAGGAATGGGTTTAAAAGCCTAAAATTCAACAAGTTACTTTATATGGAAACCTAACTTAGCAACTGGAGATCCCACGGTCTAAGTTCAATAGGACAACTAGTTATGAGTAACTCAATTATGAGCACTTGAGTGTAAAATAATTTTCCATCCCTATAATGCAAGAAGTGCAAACTACAGAGATAGAACAGGATAAGCTATGCTTTTAATAACGCTGTAGCACCCGCACTTTTGGTCGAACCACGCTTATGAGGTGCAAATTCTCTTGTGCTTTTTGACTGAGGGAGATACATTTTATATCTCTCTCTGAGAGTATTGATTTTGATTGATTTGGAGTCGCCACCTGATTTTTTGGGAATCAGGACCCTGTAGTTGGAAAACTACACCTAGATTTTTCTTTGAGAAATACTAATGGCGGTCTTCCTTAGTTTGGTCTGCGATTGAGATTCCGGGTAAGAGAATTCTATTACGGGTCAGGAAGGTGTGAGGCACCTGACAACCGCCCGATCAAAGATCGGTCTNTATTTATAGCCTTTCACCAAAAATAGTAAGGAGGTGGTTTGTAGTGTGAAAGGGATTAATTTGAAGTGTGAAATGGGGTTGATATGAAGTGTGAAAGGGATGTTGATTTAAAAAAGAAATTAGGTGGAATAGTAAGGAGGTGGTTTTTTTTAAATGAAGAAGATATCTTTCATTTTTTTGTTGTGGGTAGGTCTCATTATTTGAGAAAGTAGAAGGTGAGGATAAGAAGTGAAAGGTAGTTAGAATAGTGAGGAGGTTGATTTATTTCAAGGAAAAGGATAAAAATTAGAAAGGGTGGAATGCAAGGAAAGTAAAGAAAAGAAAAGAAAATATGGGTTAAATAGCTCAAATGGGCCATTTGGGCCTGTTTTGAGCTATTTTTTTGGGCTTTGTTTTTTTTTTTTGATGACTTTGGGCCATTTTTGGGCTTAATTTGGGTGAGGTTTTAAGCTGGATTTGAGCAAGGTTTTGAGCTTTGGTTTTGAGCTATTTTTGGCTTGATTTTGAACTCTATTTAGGGTTATTTTTGTGGGTGATTAATGAGAATCTCAAAGTATTCCATAAATGAAGGTGGGCAAAATTAGGGTGTCTACAAACGCCTATATCTTATTAAACACAAGTGGGGTACGGTAGGATACCTTTTATAGGATGCGGTCACCTATGTAAGTGAGAGCTGGATCGGCTCTATGAGAATTTTATAAGGCTGATTCTCTAGTAGCACTCGCAGAACCAAAATTGTTCAGGAACAAAATGAACACAACTGAGAACTGAATTTGAATAGAAACAATATTGTGTATAGTTTATTTCCTAGTTTTACATTAACAGCTGACAGTTCAAGATGAAATATTTCACTGATTGGCCAAGTAAATCCGATAAACTTTTACTAAGGAAGGTTCAAGGTGTAAACTACCTATCTTGATGCAATATTGTTTCAATTATACTCTTCGACTTTTCCGTATCTTATATGTCTTTTTGACTATTTCCATTCATGTGGGAGATTGTTGGAAAATCTTTTTTTTTCAATATATATATATTTCACTTAATTTTTAAGTGGGCCCTTACATTAGCACATTTGGTTATAATTGGTTTTCAAAAATCAGTTTATTTGAATTGGAAATGTCTCCAATTAATGTATCTTTTGGATGAAATCGATGGTTAGTGGGTGGTCCCACATAGGACCAATTGTTTAAAAAAGAAAACAATTTGAAAGGGTTTTATTGAATGGCCAGGTCTGTTAACTAACATCAATTTAAATAATTTTTTTTTCAACGTGTATGTATAGACGCCATTCAATGTTATTTCTAACCATTGTGGCTGTTGCGAACATCTATCTCCTTGCTTATAAATTGTGTCGAATCTGGCCAATTCAAAATACAATTAATTTTAAGAACAATAATTCTTCCTTCTCTCCTTCTCTCTGTCGAAGAGTGTTCTTGTTCAGTTCGCATAGGCTTCACTATTTCTATGTAGATTAGTGTAAGTGAAAGACTGTTGTATCTTGGGAGACTTCCATCCAATTACTGTTTGCACCATTGCAGGGGTGGTAAGATTGTCTTAAGGAAATTGCTTCAGCAAGCCTCAGTCTATTTCCTTCTTTGATAACAGTAAGTTACATTTCTATTCTCTTTCTTCTTCTCTATTAGAATTTATTTCGTATAAATTATATTCTTCCCTTTGTAAGAATTTATTTCGTATAAATTCTTCCTTCTTTTAATTTGAATTTATTTTGTATAAATTCAGTTACTAGGAATAATTTTAGTAATTATTTCAAGTCCACACAGATTAGACCTAACAAAGTGTTGGTAGCATCTTTTTTTTTTATTATACTAGCAAGAAGCAAGTCTGCAGAAGAGAACTTACTTGAGTGGTTGGAAGCTTGACTTCCCTAGTGGAGTTCGTAAGTTCAAATCTCATAAGAAGTACTTCTTCAATTAGAATTTAATGGAAGGACCTCTTACTTCTAGGTCCCTATTAAACCAATTCACCTAAGGTCAATTTCAACTTGGTTTGTCTATCCTGGATTCCAGTCGACTTTGCTAGGATTCTATCTAGCTTAAGGTGTCGCAGCCTTAAATTGTGTTGCCCGCTGAAAAAAAAAAAAGAGAAAAAAAGAAAAAGGAATGTCCAATATATTTATGTCAATTTTTTTCTTCTTCTTTAGGTAGGTAATACAATTTTAGGCTTGCAACATTGTAATTAAGCTCAATAGAATTTGGTAGACAATTAAGATCATAAGGGTGGACACCCCAATTTAATATTAATTGAGGATGTATTCTCATTATGGGGTTTAGGTTTGAACCCATGACTTCAAGAAAACCACACGTCCAACCACTGAAACTCTAATACTCAGACCGATATAAATGTGAGATAAAATTTCTAAATAGACGAGATTTTGATCAATAGAAAAAAAAAAAAAAAAAAAAAAAAAGACCAGATTCTTACTCATTTCATTTGAAATTTATAGTGTTTTTTACTTAAGTATGGGGTCCACATAGAGATGTTTTAAAGGCTACTTTTTTATGATCATATACTCACCGTGTAGATTATCTTAAAAAATCTTATAGTTCCAAAAATTCTATCATCCTAATGTTAAAAGTTTTAAAATGAAATAATTTTTTGGTGAGGATAGGAGATCGCGCACATCACAAATTATCTCTTGGGTCAATTTTGTATGGGCCAACAACCAAAATGTCCTCGAGAGTATCTCCACCAGGGGTACGTCGTCCTAGAGTCCTAGCATTACTCTTCCTACTTTGTACCTTTACATCTTGTGCTCATTCTAAATTCTTCCTCTTTTCAAAAACCTAGTTTCAAGTGGATTTTTTTTAGCAATGCTAGTCTTCCCGCCCAAGTTGTTCCGCATGCAACTCCCTCATGATGTGGTAGTATCTTAAATGTGCAATTTCTAGATTAATAAAGCTTTTTGGACCGATGTTTTTATAAAATCTATGCCAGAACTTATGTGGCATGGTGGGATTCACTACTTTTCTCTCCTAAAAATGCTTTAAAGGGGATATCCAACTTATATGACAGTGGGACTCATTATGCCACATCAGTGTCGGGCATCCGTTTTGTAAAACGATCGGTCCAAATAGCAACACTGTTTCTAGATACCGACCCATCAAGGCCGAAATTGCATACAGCCATGCAGGGCATTTTGGGCGGGCTGAAAATCATCATTTTCCTTATTTATTTCTTTTAATTTAGAAATTAAAGTGAGCAAGGTTACTAAGAGATTTTCGCTCTTTCCTTTTTCTTTTCTTTCTATTTTCTTCTCTTTTTCTCTTTAATTTCATTAACATAAAGCCAGGGCATATCGCACGATTTGCAGAAGAGTAGTACGAGATTGAAGATTTGTTAGGGCTATCCCATTAAGTGGCCAATGCCCTAGTCGAAGCGAGGGAGCAAGGCATTGCCCTTACCACTTTGATGGAATGCAGTGAAGAAAGGAGAATGCTAGTGTTTAATTTCTGGGACAAGGATTTTGGTGCCCCTACCATTACTTAAAAAAAAAAAAACTACCATAGAATAATTTTTTTTTTTTGTCAAATTTAATCATTTAGACTAATTTTTTATTTTATTTTTATGATTGGATTATTACTCAACTACGAGTATAAATAAGAGAGTAAGAAAAAAAAACGTCACTAGCTAGTAGATAATATAGCTTTAAACGAAGAGAGAGAGAGAATAATTTGCAAATGCCAGAGGATTAACCATCGTACAATCCTAGATTATACATGCCCTCCAACGATTTTTTATTTATTCGATGCAAATGGGATTTGATCACAAATTTATACTATCAACAACATATTTTACTAACTAAACTAACTCGCACTTACAATCATTTAGACATTTGAATGCTATTATATACAGCTCTGCTATTGGGACCGACTCAACAATCTGTCTAATTAGACAAATTGAGGTGGCAGTTCAAATTAACTATTCATTATGTATTTGTGGGATCCACATATACACAAAGGATGGTGGATGTGAATTGCCACCTAAATCTGTCTAATTAGACAGATTTTTGTGCCCGCCTCAAAATCATTTTCGTATTATATATATGCACTCACCTTGAGGGGAGTATGCATTACATGACATCATCCAGCGGTTGAGTGATGTCAGGTCAAAGGATGGAGAGGTTGACTTTATGATACTTAAACAGTTAAATGACTGGATGATGGTTGTAATGTGCACTATCGATTAAAGAGAGTGTACAAAATAGCACTATAACCTTTCAATTTAGCAATTATTGCTAACTTTAATTTGGTTAATTAATCAACGATTGAGATTAAATTAGTTTTTTTGGTAGCGACTGGCGTGGAGTCCGTGAGTACTACGGTGTACAAAAATATTTATATAATGGAGAAAAGTTCTTAAGAACCCTAAGAGTATGTCTGCCTAAGATTTACACCATTGGATTGTACTCGAATCTGCACAAATCAGATCTCAAGGAGCATCCAACGACGAGAACTTAGGTAGGATTTATTCCTTAGGAGAACCTTTAAACCAAGGCACATGAAGCACATGGGAGGTGGACCTAACCTTTACAACCAAATTAATAAACCAATTACATACAATAACAGGTGGTAGATGACCAATAATATAAAACATAAGATATTCATGTAATAAAAAAAAAAAATTTTTGA
>MVGT01000322.1:22823-35034 GCA_002174775.1 Macleaya cordata
ATAGGTTTGAAACTGAAATAATTCTGAATTTGGTGGTTTGGAAGAAATGTCTAAATGCAGGTAAGAATTTGAGGAGATGGTTATTGCCAGGTTTACAGTTAACATAGGTTGTTCTTTAACTATTTTCAGTCCTCTTTTGGTTTGAACCCGAGGAAATTTGAATTTTTCAAGATGGTGTCATTCCTATTTACAAGGAAAACTATTCTTTTTCTTTTGCTGGATAGTGTTAAGGGGACTCCGATTCGTGAGATCCATATGGAGATGACGCAGTAGTCGACTTTCACCATCGAGATCTCATTTTGCAATTTCCACACCTATCCTTACAAAATTTCTCTAAGCTTTTAATAAATTCCTTTTGTAATGAAGGTATATGACATCTAAGAACTTGAAAGGGCTTGTTTGATTCAGATATTTGAGCCCAATTATTTGTGATTGAATTCTTGGAAATTATTTCCTCGATTCCTGAAAATTATTTTGTTCAATTTGTACTTGATTTAGACTGGTATTTGGTAATTATGATTTGTGTTAAATTTTAGATTGGGAGAAATCTGAAATATAAAATAAATTTATCAATCTAGAGAAATCGGAGAAATAAAATAAGAACAATGACAATTTGTACTTGATTTAGACAAGTATTTGGTAATTATGATTTGTGTTCCCATTTTTCCTCAGGTGCACGCTTTCTTCGCCTAGGCACGCCTAGGCGACCACCTTGGGTCGCCCAGGGGTCCAACGAGGCGGTCACCCCAGATCCAAGGCATGGTACCCCAAATCCCTTGGGTGGTTTTTTGTAAAAAACAATAACTTGTGGTTTTTTTCATTTAAAATATTTTTTGGGGGGTTTAAAAATAAATTTTAAGTTTTAAGTTTAGGGAAAGGGATCGAGATCGATAGAAAAGAGAAATAGATATTAGAAGATGGGGAAAAAAGAGGAAGAGAAGCTAGGGTTTGGTCGTCGGTGACGGTAAGTTGTTCTTTTTGTTCTTCCTCTTCCTCTCTTCTCCTTCCTTTTCTTTTCTTTCCTTTTTTTTCTTTTCTTCCTACAGCTGCCCTACTGCTTCATCTTCTTCCTCTTGTCTCTGCTAGCTGGCCGGAGTTACAGCTAGCCGGAGTTACAACTAGCCGGAGTTGCAGCAGTAAATCACTAAATAATAGGATTTTTTAGCTTGCGCTCCATTGCTCTATTAATCCATCGTGTTTAACATGTTTTATTGTTATTTATGCATATGTAAGTCATAAATCACTAAATAAAAGATGTAGGAAAAATCTGGGAAATTTTTAGGGAGGCTTGTTCCCGAGCAACGCCTAGGCGCGCCTAGGCGAGGCGACGCCTCTCGCAGAAAACAACATAGTTTGTGTTAAATTTCAGATTGGGAGAAATCTATAATATAAAATAAATTTATCAATCTAGAGAAATCGGAGAAATAAAATAAAGAACAATGACAATATGTACTTGATTTAGACAGGTATTTGATAATTAAGATTTGTATTAAATTTAAGATTGGGAGAAATCTAAAATATAAAATAAATTTATCAATCTAAAGAAATCGGAGAAATAAAATAAAGAACAATGAGCCGAGATTTAACGTGGTTTGATGTGATCATTGACCTACATCCACAACAGAAACTCGGCGACTACATCTTTATTAGTCTCTAGCAAAACATATGATAATCGATATACTCGATACCTAAAACACATATAAGCACTCTTATTTATAGAGTGAAGAGACTTGTACCCTAAAACTCATACAATAAGGAAAGTCCAAGTACTAGGAAACCTAAGTTAATAGGAAAGTGTATCAATTATCCTTGGAGATCTTTGTGTATGTCGCTAGAGATCTAGGCAGTTATCCTGCAAGATATCTTGGATAGAGGATATGTGATATGCAATCCTCTAATTTGTTTATGCTTAAAATCACAAGGATAACTTCATCATTTATGTAAACTACAAATCAATCTCCAGTATTCATTTCAACTGAATTGAAAAAACAATACAACTAAAATGAACCTTTTGGAGGTAATTGATTTTCATATTCCTTGGAATTGAATTCCAGAAGATTTCCACCGTTTGGTTGGTGGAAATTGGGCCAATCACCCCCCTAATTCAATGAGGATTTCAATTCTTTGAACCAAATGACCACTAAGTTTAAATAATTCAAGTATAGAACTAATTAACATTAAATAGTATTATCGGGAAATATAAACCAAAAAAACTAAGTCTAATTTCCTAAATATAACGCATAAGCACGTGCCACCAACTAGTGAAAATTAAAAATATAAATGCAAGATGCACAAATCTAGCAAATAAGAAACAATAACAATAGAAAAGATGTAGTAATTTGCTTGAAATTAACAAGAATGTTAGATGGTACCTTTTATGCTTTAATGGTAAAGTTTGCCAAATTTGAGGGTAACTGTGTGTATTCAAGTATAAAAGCTAGGTTTTAACTGACAAATGCAATAGGGTGATCATGAATTAAGTAGAACTTCAACCAAAGCGAGAACAAAATGTGAAGCCCATAATCATCATATTCTGCAGGGGACCCTGATTGCTTTCTCAATCTCTGAGGCTGATTGATACAGAACAACCAACGTCGGCTATGCAGCAAAATGTGCAACGGCAAAAGAGTCTGACAAGGTCCATGCTCATTTTATCTTATTAACAATGTCTGAAATCACCTCATCCATGTCAAGGTCCTTCAACTTCTTGAAGGGTCGTTTCAGGTCCTACAATTGAAAGCAGACAAACAAGACACAACACACATGGTCAAGTCATTTCCAGAAATGAGTTTTTGGATACAATCCTGAAAACATAAAACGTAAAAAAATTCTGTTTTTGGTTCATTTTTCCAGTGAAATTGTATTGTTTCCATAGTTACTTGAATGTTAAAGCAGTTTTCAGAGTTTATACCAAACATGTTTACAACCAATATTTTTGGATTGTATCCTAGTATTAAAAACTTGTTTTCTGATCATGAACCAAACGCTGCCTTTTTTTTTAGAGAATAGATGAATATGAGAAGAATAGTATGAACCAAGGAAAAGTGGTTCTATGCAATGATCTAAAGCAAGTTGAATAACATAAGGCGAAGCTTAACAAGAACCCTACAAAGAACTCACTCCAACATTGATAAGTATCAAGACCGTAATGAAGATTCAAGCAGCAAACAAAACCTTAACAGAAAAAAGAAAGGATCGGCAAACAATCAAACTACGAATACATGTATGCAACAATCAAACAACAACAAATTGTAGTTCAACAGCATTGCTACTCCACAAGCAATGACAACCGAGAGTTCTTCCACTAGATGTGAATTGCGAAAGTTTAAAAATAGGCCAAAAGACACGGCAGAAATACATCCCAACCCATTTCCAAAAAAAAAAAAAAAAAAGAGGAAAGGAAGAAGTTTCCTAAAGCTAATACATACCAAAATTTTGCTACATGGGGATGTAACCTGTGTACCCCCAACATGGGACAAGGGTACCATGTGACCGTTTTGAAAACCAAACAATAGGGGCCTTCACCACCAAACTAGACATTATACATCTATAATATACTGAACAAGGGTACCATGTAGACATGGGACAAGGGTACCATGTACACATTATACATCTAAACAAAGAGAAATTAACACCATTCATGCATCTTAGGCGTGGAATCCTGTTATTTTCATACAGAAAACAATTTCACCAAAGTTGAAGAATTTTAGTGTGACTGTTGAATAACATGCTAAATATACTCTGAAGTCTAATAATGGAGCAGATATATAATATCGAAGTAACTAAAAGTAGCACATAGCACTCCAACAATTAAAACGCAAAGATGCAACTTTTTCTTATAGATGCTGCTTAATGGCAGAGGAAAGTTTACCAGAAGAGTGATGAAAGCCTCGCCACCTTCCTCCCGTACCTCAAAGCAGCCCCTTCTCGGCTGAAAGGTAATTAGAATAATCAATTTTCTGATAGGATATGTTTAAGGGGGGAAAAATCACCTACATCCATGGTAAAAAAAAAATCTGGCGCACAGGATAGAAACACATTATGATTCAAATTCACACATCAGTAGTGATTCTACTCACATAAAGGATGAGAAATAAATGGCAACCATAGTCGTAAAAAAGAACTAAGATTGAAGGGCTTCAAGCCTTCAAGTGTAAGAAAATCCTATTGGTCAAGGCTCAATTATTATTATTGTTTTGTGCACAATATACTTACTTGAATTATACATCAGTGTCATATGCACAATATCTAGTGACACTGGCAACAGACAAAAAGAAATTCAATAGAGGAAGGTATAAGTAAATATTATATTGAACTTCGATAGGGAAAATAAATAAAAGTCTAAATCAATCACACGTAAATATATCTATTCAGAAATAAAAGTAAGCAATGCACAAAGGATTTACGTGGTTCATGGGGGTTGGCCATCCACTATGACATAAAAAATCACAAGCATAAAAATTTACCAAAGACTCACAAAACCCTAGACATCGCTTCCATGACGAGTAAAAAACTCCACTTCTAGCCTAACTCCAAACACGAAGCTGTGCTCGAATGATGATCTTCACGCCCAACCAAGGTATTAAATTTCGACATATTTCAGTCGAAATATAACGATTTCCATAGTGAGTGACACGAAGTATAACTTACAGTGTCGTTTTGTCAATATTTCGGTCGAAATTTTCGAAATAAATAGTAAATTTTCACCGAAATAATGACAAAAACACAAAAAAATAGTTTTATTTTGTATCATTTAAACAAAATTATTATCAAAGAAGTGAAAGGGTATGCATTATCACTAACACCTAAATTAGATGTGCGTTATTCTTATTAGGATATGCCATATGTCATACTACATATTGTGCTATTAAGACCTAAGTTTGATATTTATTGTTCTAATTGTACTTATGTAGTTATGTTATCATTAATGTATTGATGACACAAAATCCAGGTTTTGGAAGGAAAAGAGATGAACATGCAATGGAGGTTTCAAAATCCCCCTCTGATCCATTTCTTGACAAAACCCAAATCAAAAACCTAATTATACTTGACTCAAAACTCTAAAAAACTGAGACCAATTACCACTGACTCTATAAAACTAAATAATACAACTCTAGTGTTAAATACTCAAGAATGTGATTCCATTCCAGTGTTTGGTTGGCTTTTTTAAACCTGGAATCCTATTCCTTAAGAATGTGATTCCCAAAAAATTAGTAAAAACGGTTAAAAATGGAGGAATAGCAAATCCATAAGGGGGGGAGGGGGGTTTGCGATTCCCCCTCCCTCCCATTCCCGCCATCCAAACATTGAAGTATGAGGATGATACACCATATCAATACCAATGTATTGGCAATTTTTTAGAAGACTTGTCTAGCAAGCTAATAATAGTATGAGTTGAGTAGATTATAATTAGCCTAGATTTATTTCTATCTTTAGGGTTTATTGATCTGTATGATTCAGTTTCCTTATATGTTTTAAATTCCAACTTCTATATATAGAAGTTACACGTAATTGAAAATTTGAAATCAACAACTAATATCAATAAAGTCTCCTTCAAAACTTTTTAAACTTCAACAGCTGTACCGACTGAAATCTTTATAAAGTTTTGCACCCTCTAAACAAGAAGTCGTGACAGTAATATAAAAACGAACTTAGAATTTAGATACCGTCCCCCTTTTTCTTACAAAAGGACAAAGAGTGCACTCCGTATGGATAGGTGTGCACAGAGATAAATCCAATGCATGGGTTGGAAACAAAGAAAAAATGCAAGAGACAATAGAATCTGAGTTTTGAGTTGATTTCATCTTATCACACAAGTTCTTGAGTCGACTCAAACCGTTGTAATTATGTGATACACATATTGTCTGTCAAATAACCAAAAGATCAAGCTTCTCTCCAGTTTAGTTTCCCTTGTAGGTTTGCTCTTCAAGTTATCTACATGTTATTTTGTCTGCTAACTTCGCCTTTATCAATCTATGAGAGGAGATGATATCAATAACATGAAAAAGATTTATTCACATCATCAAATTATACGCAATTCGGTAGTAGCAAAAATACCTCATATTCAACAGGAGAGGTGGCTCTATCAAAGCTACAAGTGAGGGAGGCAAGGCTTCCCCAATTGATAAAAAATAAAGAGTGATAACAAGCATACCTTTTCTGGGTTGATTAGAACTTTGATTCCATTGACACCATTCTCCAAACCATTCTTCACCTTATCAGCTCTTACCTTGAAACATTTGCATTGCTTGCTGGAGAAAATACGAAGAGCATGGAAAATGTTATCATAGAATGGCAAAATCTTTTGTTTTGTGACAACATGTTGGAAAACAATGGTGTTAACACTTTTTACTAGTTGTACCAGGGCACCACAACAAAAAGAATTAAGAAAGCTCAAGTATAATAGGAAATAACAGGAATTGAACTACTACTGCCAATCACAGATCCATTATGCTTACATCTTCTTGAATTTTCCAAGTGAATAAAATGTGACTTTCATTTGTCTTAGCACTTTCAACAGTACCCACTGCTAATTATTACCCAGCTTAAAAGTGATTTTGGTGATCAATGATACTTGAGAAACAGAATTCATCATCAATAGGTGCTAATGCGGATGTGTTCTGCCAACACAGCTCTACGCCCTATTTGCTTTTGGATGAGTGTCGCAATGTGCAACAGTTTAATGAAGATCAACGTCGAGGTCTACAGGTTCACAAGGTCTTTAAAATCCTACATTTTTGTCAAATAATCAACTCGGCTGTATTGTTTATCTTTCCTCAACTTGAGAGAAGATGGAAAAAATTCATATATATAGATTACAATATAATTGATGTACAAGAAAAACTTTACAAAGATAAATGATACAATAGAGGAAAGCTATCCTAAATGATATGATAATGACAACTAACAAGGAATAAATGTTTGCCTCTTTTGTTTTCTGATGGGATAGTTTGATTGGTAGGGCATATCAGTCGGCATCTTGCGAATGCTAAACGCAATTGTATTTATTTTTTGTAAATACTTACTTGCACATATTTTACTGCAATAAATTTCGTTACTCACCGATCATAAAAATAAAAATAAAAACAAGGAAATTTACAAAGAACGGAAATACTTGGGAAGGCAGAACTGTGAGAGAATAACACTCCCATATGATACAGCTTGCAAAGATCACTTAGGTCCCACGATATAGATTGTGTTTGTGTTGCATGGTTTACGTGACTCATGCATGCTTTTGCACGCATGACGTGGATGACTTGTGGTCGTGGGGTCGCCCTAATAATTTTGATGGTCAATATCATATCGCTTTTAAGATTCAAGAAGTTGAAAATTTTCTAATATGAAAGCGTGTTAATCACTAGAACATGGCAATAGCAGTTGAACATCTTGCAAATCCATCATGGTGAAGTCTATATTGACAATTGGCCTACAATGAGAGGAATTTTACAGTGTGCTTTTCTACCTAAAGAAAAAAGAAATAAAGATTGAAAGAAAAAGAAAAAGAAAAATTGGAACGAAATCAGATATGCCTCACCATGCCACTTCGAAGTGTTGATTCTTCACCATCAATTTTTTTTTTCAACTCCCATGTGAAGAGGTCAGTTTGAAAACAAATACTATGAATACATTTGTTCCTTATCTTGTGAAAGAGTATATTGAAAAAGAGTAAACTTGTCAAATTTCCAACACAAGTGGATGATGCCATTATTTTTCAAGATGAATTGCGAATCTTTAAAAAAGGAGAAAATTAATGTTGCCACAATTCCGTTTGTGGAATGCAAAGCAGCAAAGGTGAATTCCAACGACTTATTTAAGTTTATAAAAGACCAATAAAGAAACAAAAGAAAAGAATAGACAAAAGAAACAAAATCGGGATTCTCAATTCTCACCATAACAAAGCACTCATCATTCCCATGCATAACTCAAGGGAGAGTTATTATAAAAGATATGAGACTAACGTAGGGCATCTAAGTGTCGTAAGTGCGAGATTAACGGGTCCATTAGAGTTCATTTTACTTTTTGATTTTTATTGTATGTAATAGAATTATAATTAGGATTTTTACTATAAATAGCAAATACCATTTTCATTATTTAGAGTACATTTAAGAAGGTCTAGAAATGTCTAATTTGAGTTCTAATAAGTTAGAAAGTTTATTTTAGGTAGTAAATATCTTAAGGCCGGAACAAGTTTTATTGTTTTTTTTAATTTGTTATGGGAGGGTTAGTTATATAAAAGCCCCAAAATATGAAAATTGCAACCAAAAAAATAACTATCAATCAATTAAACTTAAGGTTTTATTTTAACTTTCCTTGTGGATTGAGGTTCATTCATGGACTACAGCCACGGTGGTAGCCACCACATCTATTTTTCAACTGGCTACAAAAAAAGCAAATATACCCAAACTATACTAAGGCAAATAATCCATTTAAAAGAAGAAAACCTTGAGGAGATATCCCTAAAGAACCAGTAAAATAAATATAAGTATGTGAAAAAGGAGCACTAATTTCATTACTCGTGATTTGGATCAGTGGCAGTATCTCGCCGAGTTAACTCCACATTCAACCTCTTAACCACCCCAAACCCTTTTATTTCTTTCTCGTTTTTCGTAAGAGCACCATCTACAATCGGTTGGTTGTGTCCTTGTCAATGGTCTAATCCTATAAAAAAATTTTCTGTTTTTCTTTTTGATTTTTGAAAACGTGATTCCCTGCTAGTCACAGCAACCACATTGACCTCCGACGTGGGTCGGCTACCAACCACATAACCAGGAACAATAACCATCTTGGTTGCCGTTTTTATTCCAAAAAAAAAAAAACAATTTAGACAGTCTTAGTAAAGAACTACAGAGTTTACAGTTATACTCAGTAACATGTCACCAAGTTTTACAATTGATACTGCCATGGACCACAAAACTTGGTATCATATTACAGACATCGAGTTTTTTAGCCTTACTTGGCAAGAAAGTACCAAGCATCACAGTTAGAAAAAAAATTATAACAGTCTTGATAAATAGCTACTAAGTTTTATAGTTTTTTTTTTTTGAAAAGGGCTATTAAGTTTTATAGTTATACTCAGTAACATCTCACCAATTAAAAATGATACTCTAACTCGATAAAGATTTAACAAGTAATACCACAAAACTCTGTATCAAATAATCTACACCGAATTTTTTGGCCTTACTCATTTAGAAGGTGCAGACTGTCACTATAAAACTCGGAACCATGCTGCAAAGTCTGCGTCTTGTTATTTAGAAAACAATGAAAAATGAAAAAAAAAAAATCAGACTATCACCAGCACGCCAACAATCTAACCGTGGTGGAACAGATCAGCAATGGTTAATGATCTGTTTTTCCCATCACCACGTCCAGCCAACAGCTGATGGGGATTTAACAAGAAAAAGGAACAAATGGTTTGGGCTGGTCTTTAGGTTGACTCCATGGGGTGCCTGAGCAAAAAACAAGTGCTTTGCACCTTTTTTTATTATTCCTAGTAGCTTTAACACTAGCGCTCTGATCCAAAGCATGAGCCCAAAATCAACGCCCAAACGAAAGACAAAGGTGGTATTTGTTTTTTTTTTAAGCATGATTCATGTGAATCTAACCTTGAATTGTATAAGAGCTTCACGAATTTAAAGTGAACTCATCTAATAAATAGTAGATCAAGGCAAACCTTCATCTAAAATTCAACTTAATTTTTTGGTTAAATACTCACTTTAAAAATTAAAAGCATTCAACAGTGATGACAGATCATTTTTTTTTCAAAAAAAAAAAAAATTACAAAAAAGAAATGAAAAAAGAGACAAACCCTAAAATAAAAACCCTAAACCAAAAAATAATTAGTTGATGGACCTGCAAACAAAATCATGTATGAATGAACTTTTTGTTAGTTTAAGGACATTGATTTTGGGGGAGATGAAGTACAGATGATACAAAGAAGGAAGTTTTGTGTTGTTTTGAAGGAGAAGGAACAATCACTAATAAACAAGTTCATTTAGGGTTTCGTTTCTTAGATTGAAATACCATTTTGGCCCCAAATTAACAGAAACTAACAAAATGCCTCCTATAAACTTGTAACCTATAAATTTGAAGTTTATCTCCAAATTTGGCATTTGAAGCTAAATCTAAGCAAAACCCAGCCGTAAAATAAACTGATCTTCTGGGGTATTTAGGTCATTTCTCCAAGAAGATGGGTTTTCCACGCTGAAAGTAGGAGAGAGAAAGTAGAGAGAGAAAGTGTTTTACCAGTGTTCGATGATGAAAGTCTTTTCGAAACTAACGTTGTTCTCAGGAACTTCATCGTCTTCCGACTTCACTTCATCGTCTTTCGGCTTCACTTCATCGTCTTTCGGTGGCTTGACTTCTTCTTTTTTGGAGGACTTTCTAGGTTTCTTCTTCGCCGGTGGTTGTTCCGGCAAAGAAGCCAAGGATGAAGCTGCTGATGATGAAGCAGCGGCAGTAGAACTTCTAGTGACTCGGCGAGTCAAGTTCTGAGTCACACCAGTTGATGATGATGAAATATCACCATCCACTACCTTTGACGACTCAACTGACTCATCACGTTTTGATTTCTTGGGCGCCATTAACAACCTCACAACTCTTCTTCTTCTTCTTCTTTGTTTTTAGTCTGTGAATTGTGAGTGATAAAATGAACCACAACCTGATTCAGATTTTTATAAGCAAATCAAATCGTTTCAGTTCTTTTTTAGTAACCCCAGTTTTTTCCCGCGCTTTTAAAACTCGGAGGAGTGCTGTAAACAATTTAATAGCTGGCACTCCTCCAAGTACAGTTACAAGGAGATCAAATTACAAGATTACCCCTCCTCTGGTGACTGAAAAACATGAAACTTTTGATGGTGCCGAGTGAGTGGTTCATGTCGATTAAATGATATAAGATTGTTATTAGGGTAAGTATTATGGACACTTGGTACAAATAAAATGAGTTTTATTTAGGTTTGGGTAGGTAACATGGACACCTCAAACAATCAAACGCTTCTCCATCCAAATTTAAGGCTAAAGCAAGGGGTTTGAGGGATCTTGTAGAAATCGTGTTGGACAGTAGAATCTCTATCGTGCGGCATAGATAGTGTTGCACAGCCTAGTTTTTACCTTAAAAATCTTGCCCTCATCGTCATTTTGTACATCCAATGGAGTATGTAAAAAAAAATCATTTAGTGATTGGACAACCATTTTGTGATTGGACAAATCTAATAGAATAAATAAAAAATCTCTATATTCTAGGAAATTTAATGCCAGACAAACCTAAAATTCCTAAGATTTAGGGGTTGGCAAGAATAGAATAAATAAAAAATATCTTATGCACCTAAATTTTTTAAAAATTTAGGGGTTGGCCATGGTACTTGCCAACCCCTTAAACAATCAAATCCCTACCTTAAACTCTCAATTTTGAGGTTTCATGGTGACAAGCGGCCCGCTCTCACACGGCCCAACTAATTAAAAACAAAAAGTGAGCCCGCCCAGCACCAAGCGGCCTATTCCCCCTGCTCCACATCAAACGGTCATCTAGCTGCCCGCCTAGTTAAATATTCTCCAGATTCATTTGGAGAAATGTAAATTTAGCCTACGAGTGAGCATCATAGGCTAAAATACATTTTCCAATCGTTCAGATGTGAAACAAATTTTGCATATACAGCCTACAAACCTCACCGACGTGGATGCCCTTAGAAGTTAGAGTATCTCAAATGCAAATGTCTTGTGCTTCCTATGAGGCATATTGCCCAAGACACTGTCTTCTTTATGTGGCAAAAATAACTTCACAAAGACATATAAAACAAAAATGCATCTCCAATGCAAATGTTTAAAGGTTTTTTCTTACTTACGTGGCTTTTACTTTTTTGAATGGGCCAAAACTACTTTTTAAATAAGACAAAATTATTTTGTTCACGTGGATGTGAAGATAAAATGTCTAGAACTAGACATTGCCCTTCACAATTGTGAGACCCCGTAAATCGGCCCCGTGACTCAGCCCAATGAGTCAGCGAGTATTATTATAATTTTCGTGGGTTATATACTTGTGCACAAAATTAATTAAGGAGACGTACTTTGAAGGTTTACAAATTTTGGAGTTGAACTCTACACCTTGAAGGTATACTCTTGTCACAGAAGAAAAAAAAAAAAGAAAGGGATTTTACACCAAAGTATTGGGTCACGGGTTGGCCAAACTTGCGGCTCAACCCGCGACCTAGGTTCAGCC
>MVGT01000322.1:41492-94899 GCA_002174775.1 Macleaya cordata
TATATATATTTTGGCAGGAAACAACAAACATAACTATATATTCTATCATAGTTATATCCTTGTTAAGTGAGAAATTTGAATGTCGTAGAAATTTGCAGGTTCCTCCTGGTCCTACTTCGTTGGGATTTCAGTTGAGTTGAGTTGAAAGAAAAAAATGGGTGGCAACTTTTGTGTGCATACTTTTAGTTTCTTTACTTCTGCTGCGTATTTCTTGTATGCACTGTGTCTATTAGGTGACGAAAGGTCCAGTTTATAGGCGAGACTCTGCCGGATTTGAATCTCGTTGTAGACTGATGGTAATGTCCCTCGTATTTGGGGTACGGGGCGTTACAATTTTTGTCTTCAGGGCGGTATGGGACGTCAGGGAGACAGGTGCATCTAGGGAAGTTTGGGAAGTCACGATTATTTCCTGGTAAACCATGTTTGTTGGTGGTGTTGAGTAAGTAGTTTAGCTGAGGTTCGCATGCCTGCCCGATGGGTGTTAAACACGAGGGAAGCTTATCGGAGAACCTTCTCTGGATTAGTTGGGGGCCCTTGTCTAGTCTGCAGTCGTCAAATTGTGCGCACTTGGTATCTGATCTTGAAGTAATTCTGACTAGGGTAACCCGGTCGTGTTCCTTGGCTATGCTAGCAGAAGTACACTACTATTGTTTGTATATGTATATGTAGGTTTTCTTTGATGTTTTAATCAACTATATGTTATGCATCGCTTTATAAATATTCCTGAATTGTTTATCGGATTAATCGCTGCATGTGATGGTATTAGGATGGTTGATCATCCTACTGAGTTTCTCACCCAATTATTCTTGTGGTTTTACAGTTGATGTTTGAGGATCGAGTTAGGATCCTTAGTGGTGCTGTGACGTGGTTTACTGGGCGAGGGATTCCTTATTTTGTGGTGGATGTAGGTCTCCCTCTCTTCAGTCACAGTGGATGATTTTCTACCTATATTTCTTTTACTTTGAGACTTATGTTCTATGGCTCAGGTTGTGAGCTTTACGTTACTTTTGTTTTTATATGAATGTGACTTTTACTTTATTTTTTTCTCGCTATATATATTTTGACAGGAAACAACAAACATAACTATATATTATATCACAAATATATCTATGTTAAGTGAAAGATTGAATGTCATAGTTATTTGTAAGTGACTTAGAGGATGGGATAATTTTAGACAATGTTCTCTTGACAGGCCCTCCTGGTCCTACATTGTTGGGATTTCAGTAGTTGAGAGAAAAAATGGGTGGCAATTTTGTGCATATTTTTAGCTTCTTTTGCTTCCGTTGTGTATATTATTGTATGCACTGTGTTTATCAAGTGACAAAAGGTCCAGTTTACAGGGGAGGCTCTGCCGAATTTGAGTCTCGTTATAGACTGATGGTAATGTCCCGTGTTTTGGGTTACTGGGCATTACAACAATGTCTTGTCTAACCATTACTATGTCACCATTCAAGACTTTCTTCACATTAGCATTAGAGAAAGATTTTTGAGATGAAGGTCTATATTTCCTATGAGGCAACCACTTTTTACTACAATCAAAATAGCATTGGAGATGCTCTTAGAACCAAATTCACAGTTGATAAAGTAACCACTCGGGGCGGACCCAGTAATTTATATTAGTTTGGGCTAATATGGAGTTAAAATTTGGTCTTCGAAGAATCAATGTAAAATTTTGGTTGAAGTGAAGAAGATAATAGTTTCAGACATGAATAAATAAACACAATTCTTTACTAAGTCAGCACAATTATATGTTAGTTCTTCATAACCTATAGTACAAGATTGATAAAATGGTATGTCGGTTATATAAATCCAACAAATCACTTTGTGATTTTGTCGTTGGCACTATATATTGGACAAGTCAATTTTTTTATTGTCCTATTTATACAAGGAAAATTTTTTGGGCTAATCGATGTAAAATTTTTGGCATAGACTCTAGAGGAATCGATGTAAAATTTTACTAACAATAAAAGCGATGGTGAGGCCGAAATGACCGAAAAACCCCCTCCTCTACTTTCCAACGATGAACAAAATTAGGGGTTCTAATTTTCTTTTCTTAATCGTCAAATTTTGCATTTTTCACTCTTAAAATGCTTATAAGATGTTTGTAAACATATTTGTGCAAATTTTGTTTATTTTGGTCGGTGAAATCTCGTATTCGAAAAACTCATTTTTTTTTACAAATGCTTAGACATGTCTGAACACAAGTTTTGAGAAAAAGATTCACAATTTTTTAGGTTCGGATTGGCGAGTCCTAGCCTCTCTATTAGTGCCCGGCTCAGCATGATCTCCTCACAACAAATCACATCATAATAAAACTTTTGATTGCACTACAAGATAGTTAAACACTTAAACCTAACAGTTATTATAAACGATGTATATTCAAATTTGAATTAACTTTAGATTCAGACAAAGTTTTAGAGCAATTTGGATTATTGTTAGAATGATCTACATATGGTGAAGAGACCATCCTCACAAAATATCAACCATTGTATTATTCTACTTGGTCCTATATAACATATATCAAATTATATGGGTCAAACTATGTTAGAGCATCAACATATGTCCAGATCTCCAAGATCTTACAATATCTCTAGCATCCAAAAATAAAGTTGCTTGTTATCCTAGACTTTCCTAATATTATAGTTTCCTAATTATATTAGATTCTCTACAATTATTTACTTATTTGTAATTCCCTACACTCTATAAATATAAGTGAGTGGAAACAGTTTATTCATCGACTGAGATCGATCAAGTCATGTAATCATCCCACAATCTTAAAGTAGTGGAGATCAATAATATGTAGTCTATTGGCTTTGGATGTAGGTCAATCATGACCGAACCACGTTAATTCTATATGTTCATTTTTATTTATTTTATATCGTTGATTTATCCCAATCCGATATTTTACAAACTATACAATCGATAGAGTTTGAACCTAAGACCAAGTCATGGGAAGGAATTAGGGATGCAAACCAACCGGACATAGGTTTGTTCACTTGTTTGCCATGCATTAAACTAAAAAATATATTTTTGGGTAGTTTATAAGTTCGTGTCCATTAAAAGAAAGGGAAGATTTTAATTCCTCTTTTGTTCCTTATATTTTTAGCATTGGGTACTTTTGTTTTCACCCCCACAATTCTACTATTCACCTCATTTTCGTTTGGAGATTTCAGTTTGGGTACAAAATTCTACTATTCACCCCTAATTTTTTGGGGTTTACTTTGGATTCAAAATTCTACTTTTCATCGCCAAGTAATTCTAAAAAATTTATATATTTTTTTTCCAAAATCTAACGTGAAATATTATCTCGCCTATTTTATCTCTTTATTTCTATGATTTTGTAGTCATTCATTGAATCAAACACCATTATAGAAGAGAGTTGGGGGAAATCAAAAACTTATTATCATCCCCAATAACAAATATCTTATTAAACAGATAAAAAAAAAGAAAAAGAAAAAAGAAATTAAGAGAAGAGAGAGAGGGAATGAGAGATGAAAGAGAAATAGCAGGATAAGGAGAGATTCGAGAGAAGGAGGGGAGACCAAAGAAGTGATAACAGAAAAAAATTGTAGAAAAAAAAATCCGTCCATATGTTTGTTCTTGAAGATGATGATGACTCAACTCGGCTTTGTAAAGTTGAGCCAAGTTGACTCAACTTTTTTGTTAGATTACTATTAAATTTTGGCCCAGCCCAGGAAACTAAGTTTGAGCACATTATTAAACAAATTTGCAATGCTTATGGGGCCCACAAACATTGGTAATTTGTTCAATTATGAGCTTGATGGATCTATTCAAATACACAAAATAACTTTGAAGGCATATGATGATATAATTGTAGTTCTGAGCCATTTAGTGGGTTGGCCCGAAATTTAGATTTAGAAAATTAGTTACATGAAAAGATGAGTCAGATCGGTTGAACCCAGTTCCATAGAATTAACTCATCTTCATCTCCAACAAAAAACCAAACTGTGTTTTCTGATTTTTTTTTTTTGCAACTTTTTTATGATATATTTTTTTTCTGTGATTTTTATTTGCTATCTTTTCTTTGGTATTCCATCCCTCGCTCAAGTATTTCCTTATCCTTTTATCTCTCTTTCTTCTTTCATTCTCTTCTCTTTCTTTGTTTTTTTTATCAGTTTTATTTTCTCTGTTTTCTCCAAGTTATTTAAAAAAAAAATTATTATTCTTTCTACTCTCATCAGTAAACATATATTTATAAAATAAAATTAGAGAAGATACTTACATATTATTAAGTGGATGATAATAATTTTTTATTTTCTTCCAATCCAAAAACTATAAAAATAAAGAGAAAAGATGGGAAATGGTATTTCACATTAGGTTTTAGAAAAAAAAAAGAAACTGATGAAAAAATAAGAATTACTTGGGGGTAAAAAGTAGAATTTTGAACCCAAACTGAAATCTCCAAAAAAAAGGAAGTGAATACTAGAATTTTGGGGTGAGAACAAAAATACTCCTTTCTAAATTCGTTTTCCATTAAAAAAAAACCTTTCGAAATTAATTTGCAGGTTTGAATCAGCCAATCCTGTCAGTTTAAAGTCTTCCAAAGCCGCTAAATATTGGATATGAGTCACGGTAGCATCAAATCAAGTTGCTTCTAATTCTAGATAAAATCGATTGAATCAGATGTTTATTGAGTCAAATTAGATCTTTTCGATTTTTTTTTGGACACAAATCCAGCATAAAGAATATGTGTAATACATACGCAAATGGCTCATACAAACATTAATAACATCTTAATTAGTATATGTATTTCAACATAAAATATTTTATAACTCATTTCATCCAACACACAAAACAAACTATAAAATACTTGGACTGTTGCATTCAAGTGGTTTGGGGTTCACCTTCCCAATGAGAGGTGTTGTGAGTTCAAATCTCATAAAAAGCATTTTTCCTTCATGAATATTTATGGATCGGCTTACAGCCTTATACGTATATGTACAGGTTCATGTGAGGCTCACTTGAGATTGATCTAAAGGCTGAGATTTTACGATGATGTTCTTCTCACCATGTAGATCATATTCACAAAAAATCAGTCTATTCTAAAACTTCTAGCCTATCAAAAATTAAGAGGAAGTTGATTAAAAATTAATGGTGAAAAATAAATGATGAGGAAAAAAAGTCAATTTTTATGGGGTTAGAAGTTTTAGAATGAAATAATTTTTAGTGAAGATAATCTACATGGTAAAGAGAACATCATCATAAAAAATCAGTCCTTAGATCAACTTTATGTAGGACCCATAAGAGACTGTACACGTAACCTATACGTATAAGGTTGTAAGCTAATCCAGACTCTTAGTGAATAAGCATGTTTGGATTATTAGAATAGAATCACATTTATAAGAATGGCATTTCATTCTAGTGTTTGGTTTCCTCTGTTTAGCTTGGGAGTCTCCAAAATTAAGAAAATAGCAAACTCAAGAAAATTGCGGGTTTGTGATTTCCACTTTCCAAGGATTTCCATTTCTAAAATTGTAATTCCATTCCGGTCATACAAACATAGCCTTCGACCTACTAGCTGTTTCATGGCAGTAGGAACTGTTGGTAGCAGAGTTGGGAAAGAAGTTGGGCCGAAATCAGTGGGCTGAATTAGGGGTGTCAACAGGTCGGTTCCGGATCGGAACCTAAAGGTTCCAGATCCGGTCCCGTTTGTATGAAGCAGTTCCGAATCCTCTCGGTTCCGGTTCCGGAACCTCAATTGGTGGTTCCGGATCCGGTACCGCTAGGATCCGCGGATACCCGATACCCGTTTTAAGTTATTATTTTTTTATTTTTTTCAAACAAAACCTATTTGTATTTTGTATTTTCGTATTCTATTCAATTATAAAATTTATTTTATTATAAAATTTGTTAAATAATAGTCATTGGTTTCTTTTTTTTAATTAAAAATATTTAAAAAATTTAAAAATTGTTATATAATAGTAAATTAAATTATAAAATTATAGAATTTATACGGAACCGGGTACCCACAGGTACCCGTTGGGTGGATCCGAAAAATTTTGGATCCAAAACGGGTAGATCCGAAATGGATCCAAAATTTATCGGATCCACAAAGTGAGGTCCCGGAACCGTAAAAAATGGTTCCAGTACCGGTTCGGTTCCGGATTTTTGGGTACCAATTGACACCCCTAAATGGTATGGTGATAGGGACGACGGTCACTAAGGATGACGGTAACAGTCATCTGTTACTGCCCGCGCATAATAGCGTAAACGCTACTTAACTAATAACAATGATTTCAAATTTTGTTCACTTTTTTTAAACTCTTTGTCAGATCGAGAACGAACAAGTCCGCACTTGAACTCTCTCTCTCTTCTTTCTCTCTCTAAAACTGCCATTAGAGAGCATAGTCAAGCTCCGTCAAATGGCTTCAACTGATGCAGAGTTCGATCTCAGAGTACGATTATTTCAAAAAACTCAACAAATCTCTTCAGCAATCACACCTTTTTTTTTTTAACTGTTCATTTCAATTTAATAGTGTTTTGTTAAACTCAAATGCAGGCATCCACTCAGTCGGGTTTCGGACTAGGGTTAGTTGTTCTTCATTCTCTTTTGAATTTCTAGGGTTTATACTATAAAATGCTATTTTTTTCTAGGGTTTTGATTTTTCTTGCAGGGAATACTCATTCGCCAACGCCGGAAACCTAGATCATTGCGCAAAGTATTTGAACCAGACTCTCGTTACATTCGGATTCCCTGCTTCTCTTGATCTATTCGCTAATGATCCGGTGCGTTGCCCTCCCATTTTTCATCGTGATCTGCGCATCATTGATTTCCACGGTCTTTTGTTGATTTTGATCTGTTTGTTTTGTTTTGTTTTAGATTTCGATTGCACGGACCTGCAATTGTATATATTCATTGCTTCAACAGAGACAACGAGATATCGACTTCAGGGAGTCTACAAATGAGCAGAGACAGAGGTGAAATGAAAAGGCCTTTTCTTTTCTTAATTTCTTCTTGATCAACAAAAGATTTTTTAAAAGAAATATGAGTAAACCTAGAAGAATACAGAAAACAAGAAAAAAAAAGCGATCTTTTCTGTTATTTTTTTCAGGGTACAATGTGTCCCATATTGTTAGAGCAAACCAGGTATTTTCCTCTATGGAAAATTGTTTCTGGTGCAACATTACAAATGTATTCACAGGATTGTTTGGTTTTTCTTGCAATGTAGATGGACAATAGGCCCAATCTGCACCGTTCATCTTATAGATGAGATTCTCAATCTGCCAATTGGTGGTATAGCCTGTCAATTGTAGTCGAAAAGTTCTATTTTTAACAAGAAAGAAACAAGTATCAGAAGAATTCCTTATTTGGCCACATGGCAGAATGAAATTGAGCTGAAACTTGCCACATGGAGTTCAATTTTGTAGACCCACATCTAATGTGGGTCTTGAAGACCCTACCGTGTGATTGGTAGGGACTTAGGCAGCCTTTGAGCGTGTAAGTCCCAACCAATCACATTACGTGGTCTTCTAGACCCCCCATTGGGCCACACTCTGCCACATGAGTACCTACTACTGTGTTGAATGGGTCACGGGTGCAATCATTCTGCTGCCACTTCAGCTATTATCTATAGAAAAACCCTGTACCACTCCAAAGAAGAGTTTCAGATGGTACTTGATTTATGATGTTCATGAATAAGAAAAACTAGAATAATCATTCCTTATTTGCCCTTGTGGCAGAATGACATTGAGCTGGAACTCGCCACATGAGTACCTACTGGAGTGTGATATTGTTCAATCACCACTTGTAAGGTGGGCGAGCATCACGACTAATCTAGCTGTGGGTGTTATACAGTCAAAAGGATGGTGAGGTTGACTATATAACAGCCCACAGCTAGGATTGCTTCGTGATGCTTACCCACCATACAATTTGGTGAACAAAATCTCACTCGTACCTACTGCAATGTTGAAATGGGTGTGATCCTTGTGCGGCAATATCAGCTGCTATGTGTAGAAAAACCCGCTGCCACTCAAAAGAAGAGTTTTAGATTGTACTTCAGATAACCAATGATCTTCTCTCTAATGTCAGTAAACATACTGTTTCTAGCAATTCAACTAAGTTTGATTTAAGTTGTTTTAATCTAAAAAAGAAATGAATGTTAAGCATTTCTTGCAATTGCTTTGCATAAGGATGACGCTGTTTAGCTTATGTTTGTTGTAGTTTCTGCAGGCAAATAATCTTCTAAGGTTGAATACCAATTTCCATAATAACATCTATTATCTTTTCATGGTGTAGACTGCTATCCGACATGTCGAGATTAGAGGCCAAAGTTGAGAGGCTTGAGGCACAATTAGCAGTGAAAGATCGAGAGTTGGCAACAATAACCAGAACGGTCTGAACTCTAAAGCACTTAGCTTTATAAAGTCAATTAAACTTACCAATCAAAAGAAAAATTAGATTTCCTTTAATTGATACCAGTTCGTCAAGCATGAGTCATTGAGTCATTCTATATCAACCAGTTAATGCATTTTATCTTATGAATTTTTTATGATCAGGAAGCTAAAGCTGCAGCAGCCTTCAAATCCCAGATTGAAAAGTTGCAGCAGGAGCGTGATGAATTCCAGAGGATGGTTATTGGTAATCAGGTTAGGACTCAATTATTTTTTTCTTTTGTATTCTTGGTATTACTAGATGTATTATTCGTGACAAGCATTAATTTTTATCCATTAATACTTCAAAGCAAGTTCGGACTCAGCAAATACACGAAATGAAGAAAAAAGAGAAGGAGTACATAAAGCTGCAGGTAAGATAATCTCCAAATCCGTCGCTAGCCTTTGGAAAACTGTAGATAAGTTATGTCTCACATTGTGGGGTTAATCTTATACGACGTTCTACAGGAGAGGTTAAACCAAGTTATGATGGAGAAAAAGAAGGAATCAAAATCAGGCATGGAGATAATGAATTTACTTCAGGTATTCGTTTGTTAATTAGTAGAATGTAATGGGAAGCATCTATAATCGCATCTACCTAATGATTTTTTTGTGCTGTGTTGACAGAAAGAAGGGCGTCAACGTGGGACTTGGAATGGAAAAAAAGCTGATAGTGACTTCTATAAAATGATTGTATGAAGTTTGTCTTATTTTCAGTTTTATAACCTTTCGGTGTATAGAGGTTATCATGTGCTATAATACATTGATACCTTTTGTGCAATCGGCAGGTTGATGCTTATGAGGTGAAGAAGAAAGAGCTCCTGGCAGAGAATGCTGACTTGAGGTCTTTGTTGCGTTCAATGCAGGTAACTGTGATCCTTTTGTTGTGTTAAGATTTAGTATCTGTATCAACTGTTGTAGAATGTGATAAGCTTATGTGTTTGATAGTATGGTTAAAGCTACTAAGAACGAAACTCTTTTTTGTTTGTCTTGATTAAGAGTTTAAGTCAATACTTGGAGACTACATCAATAACAGCAACATTTTATGGTTTGGTAAATAAACAGTTGCATGTAGGATACAAATTACTCAAGGTAATTAGTGTCGAAAAGCTATTGCGAGACAGGCTAATGAATTGACGTTGCTCTTGTCCTAATTGAACTTGGGTCTTCTCATATTCTTTGCAAACTGTAGAAATGGTGCCTTACAGTTTTGTGTCAAACTTCCTTTTATCAGTCATTACTTCATACATGTTTATTATACATTTGCTTCGTTGTTTATATTAATTGCTCTGTCTATTCATCTTTCTTTATAGTGCTTATGAGAAGTATTTGTTTTGGTATGGCCCACTTCTAAGTTCTGGATTTTGTTTACAGATGGATATGCGTGAGTTCTTGAATGCTCCAAATGGATTATCCAAACAAACTTTGGCTGTCAACGAAAGACTTGATGATGATCCCCCGCAGTCTCCATTGGGCGGTGGGACGGTAATATTCAACTCCATTTTTGTTCAATGATGCAAATTATTGAATTAATTATCTTCTGGTTGCTAGTTCTTTTGTTTTTTCTTATTTTCTTTCCTTATGTTTATAGGTTAGGTGCTGTACTTAATATGTGATTTTGTTATTTTCTTTTATGTTATTAACATAACTTCCAGGATGTCTTTGACCTGCCATTTCCAATGGCTAGAGATCAAATAGAAGAGAGTCTCCGAACTAAAATGGCTTCTATAAAGGTCAGTTAAATTTTTTCATACACATCTGTGTTCATGGATTGTGTTTTTCATGAATTCTGCTGACCATAAACTCAATTTCGGATCTCTGGTTTTTATTATGTCTTATTATATATTTACCACTGTGAAGGAGCGGATGGTTCAACTACAAGATGCACAAAAAGGAGCAGAGGTTACTTCTGAAGCAACTGAGAGGGAGCTGGAACTTGAAGCTCAACTTGTTGAGGCACGGAGCATTATCCAGGAGCAGGTGGTGTAATTTTCTGGTTATGAAGTTAGGTTTTGAAAATTGACCATTAAATGCTTTTACCAACTTGCTGAGTTTGAAAACAAAGTAATAAGCATTTCTGTTTGGTATATATATTCAGTTTAAAAATTTTCTTGCCCATCATTGAGTTGTAGGGGATATTGAAGGTGTTGCTCTGTCTCCATAATATTGTTTCCAAGCCTACACTGCTTTTAATACAAACTACCATAAATCCATCGCCAGATTTAGCTCTTTCTGCTGTTTTTGTTGTGATTTCTTATTTTCAAATCCAACTTCTTGGTATTTTCGATTCCTTTTAAATCCCACACTTCATGAACTTAAATATGGCAGAAGTAGAAGCTCGCTTTTTCTTGGTTGTCCAATGTCCCTACATCTTGAAGGTTAGCTGAATTTTGTAAAGATAAAATATAAATTTTCCAACAAAAATCAGGATTCCTGTGACAAGGGTGCATTAAATACCTTCAGCTTCACCACCATGAAGAATAAAAGATCATCTCCAAATTTTAGTGGTAAATAATCACTACTTCAGATATATAATCCCACTCTTTGTAGGGAATCTTAGGCGTTCTCTATTCTTAGGATGTATTATATACATTATCATTAATAAAGTTTTGCCTTCATGAGAAAAAAAAATATACATTATCTCAAGTCAATAGTTTTTTTTTTTTTTTTTTTTTGCGTCATCATCTTTAGTTCTAGATTTCAATAGGGACTATCACATCAGTTCAAAAGAGAAACAGTTAATGGAGAGAAGCTTTTCAAAATAGAAAAGAAGAATAATGTCATGATCAGAAGTAATTATGGTCCCACTTTCTGAATGCTTTCCTGCAGATGGTCCTCCGAATCTGTGTAGATTAGGAAAAGATTCAGTGTGCATCGGATTTCCATCTCCTTTCCTTTCTCATGTTAGACCAGGTGAAAGAAGCATGTCTCAGGTTAAAGAATTTAATCCTAAATGCTTAGGCCTTAGAGCCTTGGAAGTTTGCTGGAAAGAGTTAGGAGTGGGGAACAGGTGTCTTCTCGGCATCAGTTAGGAAGAAATCTCGTGATATTAACCTCTGAACTTGGTTCAAGGCTTCAAGCATGATACAAAACAAGTATCTCCACTGGCTTCATCTTTAGCAACTTTCCCCGGAGCAGTCTTTATAGTCAGCATCTGTTGCCCTCTTGAACACTTTTTGAGCTGAAAGCAATTGAAAAAAGTCAAAAGCCTTGTACCTCTTGAGTTGCAGTTGTAGCAAGATAGTGTTCTTGATCTTGGTTCTGCTACATGCAACACAAGCAGTGGGGGATGCGTGTCCTCATGCAGGCTTGCATTCAATGTCATCTGAAGAACATAATATATTGTTTTTGGGCACACACACATACTCTCTGCACTAGTTCACAGGGCCCTGTGTGATTGTGTTGCAAAATCATGCAGATAAGTTCAGGAAGTGATCTGACATATCTGGTGCATTTGTTGCATTCTGGGGCAGGTCCTGGTGAATATTGTGAGTGTTTGTTGTTACGTACCATTCTCTGACCCTGCATGATAAATCAGATTCAAATAAGTAACCAATATACGAAGGCATATTGATAGGCCATTTGTGGAAGCATGTCAAATATGTAGCTCCTGTTTCAAACTTATGTTTGTTTTGAACCGTTTGACTGTCTCTGTGAATAGCATGATTAATATGCTAATTTGCTACCTCTAACCTCTATAGTCTACATTATCACCCTTGAGTTTTATTTTATGTCCTATGACTACAATTGTGACACCTGTTAGAACGTCCCTTGTGACTGCAATGACCATGGCGTGTTCTGTTATGTGTACTATATAACTCTTATCTAAGTTTCTTCCCTTTTTCTCGTTTGTGCTGCTAAACCGCACTGCTAAGCTTTCTATCCACTCCTTGGAATCAACCCCTAATCCCTATTGGGTGGAAGAGAGAGTCCAGTTGTATTTTCTTAAGTATATATCGCTAAAACAGCTGTATTTTTGACATAACAAGTGCCCTAACACCAAGTAAAACATGTTTTCAAACATAATTGCGGTTAAAAGTTTCATTGTTGAAGAAGAGAAAACACCTCGTCTGTTTCAAAGTAAAGTTCTGCTTTCTGAATTATGTGCTGGTAATTATTCTTTTTGGTGGGTGTGTCAACTATAGCCTTCCCTGACCAGTCTATGCTCTGCATCTTTATGTTGTACCTATGTTCTTCTGTGGCATTACACTTGTGCCATAAACATCAGGATGTTGGACCTGCTTAACTGCTTGATGGTTGAAGGCCTTCCATTTTTTTTGATTCTCTAATAGGGATGGTTTAGTTATATCTAATTTGTTTAATACAATGGTCATGGATGCTGAATTGGAGCAGTTTGTTGTGGTTGTGTATTTCTTTTTTGTTTCTTTTTCTCTTTTATGTCTGTTTTTGTTCCTTTTCTTTTTTCCCTTTTGGTTGTTTTGAATTGGGAATCAATATTGAAGTTACTTTAGAGGTCCCAAACTTTCCTTGTTAGGTTTTTTGTGATAGTGGATCTGGTTGATTCTGAGTTGCTGTATGATTGCATTGGCAACCCTACTCACTGTTATTACCTACTATTGCTTACTGGTAAACCATTTTCTCAAATACTAACTTATTCCTCGCACAAGAAATTGCATTTCAAGGGGATTATAGCTGCAAATGAACACGTCTCTTAAACATGTATAATTTAATCATATTTAGTCTCTTTTTGAGCTTTTTATCCTTGGTTTTCTGATCTCGTTGTGTTTAGATGCAGGCCTCAATAATGTCCAAGCATCTCTCAAAATCTGAGAGGCCGAGGTAGCCCCACGAATTTGTTTTGGGTGGTTCTTCAGTTGCATGCATATTTATGCACTTATATTTATTTATGCAGAAGAGTGAATGGCCATTTAGATTCTGACAGGGAATCAATCCTTCCATCACCAGCTAAGGTATCTATATTCTTTACCTTCCCTAAATCTGCGTCTTTTTATTACCTTTCATGAAAAAAAAAAGAAAACGAAAATCTGCTTCTTTTCATTGATCGACAACAATCTGGTTCTTTTCCTTTTCATTTTCCCTTCTATATGTTCTATAATTCGTTAATTTGGAGACTAATTCTGCATAGTTAACTGATTGATTAATTGTGTTCTTCTTCATTATTGCATTATAAGAACAAAGGGTCTCACTAGCGCCTCGGGTGTTCATAAACTAAATTGCTTTATATTGACTGGTATAACCTCCAAATAACCCAATTCATTGAACTTCAGATTGATTTGAAATCTAAGAATTAGAGCATATGTGGCTTGGAAGCAAGTAACTAACTTGCTTCATGATCCTGGAAAGAATAGTGCTACAAGTGTTTACTACTATACTCCATGATCATGGAAAGTATAGTTCTACAAGTGGTCTGGACCCGATTTGGCTTTCTGATTCTCATAGGGATCCAGCCTTAACAGGTTCTATCTCTTGCAGAATCCTGATATATTTTACCTAATTACATAACCTTCCGGACCCAGTTGTTTCAATCAACCCAAGCTCTCTATAGAGATCTGCTAATTCTATTATTTAAAATTGAAAACTTTCTACTGTCATCAGTGATTGTGTTCCTGTACTGAACTTGTTCCTTTTGTGGTGTTCCAGGGAGTCTAGAAACGTCAAATGAGATTTTCTTCAGAAGCTATGGAAGTCGTTGGACCAACAACATACTAATGTGTACACTTACTGTAAACTTACTCTGAATGATACAATGTAGGATAAGTAATTGTGTATCATGAGATGATCTGTTATTGAACTGAAAACTGTTTTGTTTATATCAGAATTTGTATTTCGATCCACTGGATCTCTCTATTTATCCATCCTCAAACACTCACAATTGCAATATTACTGAAGAGATTTCAACTATTCAGATTCAGACTTTTGAAACTGAATTTAAAAATTTAATCTCCTAGAACTAAAATCTTTCACATTCAGAATTACAATCCTTTATAAACAACTATTCAGATTCAGACTTTGACATAACTGAATTTAAAAATTTAACCTCCTAGAACTAAAATCTTTCACGTTTAGAATTACAATCCTTTATAAACAACTATTCAGATTCAGATTTTGACTCAACTGAATTTAAAAATTTAATCTCCTAGAACTAAAATCTTTCACATTCAGAATTACAGTCCTTTTTAAACTTGTAAATACTTTGTGTTTCTGTTGCTCAGTAGTCCAAACCTGTATTGATTCTTGATAAATTCAAAAAAAAACAGGGAATCAGAAAAGAACAGTATATAATAGAGAGAATTGTATGTTATTTATTTGAAAAAATTGAATAAAATTTTATCCAACAAAAATGCTCTTAAATTCTCATGAAGCAAAAGCAAGATTAGGGTTCCTCACCCATTTCCAACAGTTACAATTGGATTTTCCTTCACAACATCTCGCTGAAACACTCCAAATGTAATTCTCTTCATACTTCATCTCTCTTTTCTCCCTCATAATCCCCTCATCAAATCCCTGAAAACCATTCCAAATCCCTGCAACATGAACCCCTCCAATGTGAAACCCACTTTCTTCCACTTCTGTAACATAAGCCTCAACCAACCCAATCATTTTTTCCCCCAAAGCTTCATAATCTTCCTCTGGATCTCTCATTTGTATCAGCATTGCAAGAATAACACATTCTTTACCTCTCTCTACTCTCTTCTCCGAAACAACAGTTTTCTCCGCCCTTCCTTTTGCACCCATCTGAATACTAAGACCTTCAAGAGTCAGAATCTCCATCTTCTCGATCGAGCTTGAAACAATAGCCTCCATGAAACCCTTTTCAAAACCTCGTGACACCGTCTCTTGTATCTGACCGTACTCGAACTCACCCATTGGCATTGATTCAAGTAACCAACGCCTAAGATCGCTTGCTCCCACTGATGCCATCCTATGCAAAACCTGTTGAAAATAAAATCCTTACTTCAGCATGAAAAATTCTTGAAGGAATAAAATAGTAATCAAAGGTAGTAGAATAACCCCTGTTAGAACCTGTAAACCATTTACTCCGGTCTCTGCGTGGATGAGTTTCGGCGCAGAAACTTGCATGACCAGTCTTCCCCAAGGCCTGCTTGTATTTGTGACATAGATGTAACCTCCATTAACAAGTCTGAGAAGCTTTGTCTTTATAAGATCTTTGCTGGTTCTTCCTCTGTCAAGCTTATCAAGTTGTTTCTCATTTCTACTGTCAAAACAATCCCTAAGACTCTTCTCTATATCTAACCATTTATTAATCTGAATAAGCTCGAGTTCTAATTGCCGAACTCGTTTACAGTAAGCTTTTGCAGCTTCTCTGCCATCTCTGTACCAATTTTGAGAATTTAGATCAGTTGTAGAAGAGAGAGAGTAGGGTTTTTTGTTGGGGGTGTTTTGAGAAAGAGAAGAACTTTTGTCTGAGATCGGTTTGATCGATGAAAGAGCCGCAGATGATTTCGAATTGCAGATAAGGTGACGACAAGAGTGGTAGAAGGACTTGAAGCTTGAGCAGTCTGTTGAAACTAGTAAGGGAGAAGTGATAGGTTTTTTGTTCTTGTTGGATGTTTGCATCTTGAAGAGTTTACAGTGAGAGAGCTTGTTCTTTGAAGGTATATATATATATATTTGTTGATTCAGTTTTTTAGGGTTTGTTGGTTTGAGGGGGTAGGATTCTAAGTTCAAATTTGAATTTTTGTTGAGTTTGAGATTTGATTCCAACGGTCCATGAAGGAAGGAGAGGCAGTTTTCTATACGTGCATGGGTCTTCTAATAATAGGTTGACCAAGTATTGGTTGAGTCAGCATGCCAGTAAGAGTGTGCCACGTGGCATATTTGACTGAGTACAGAGCAAATTTGTTCTCCTCTAGTTGTGAGTGATTTTGTTTACCCACTTTTTAGGTGGGTGAGCAAAGCTACACATCATCTAACAGGGGGATGTTACAGAGAATAAAATATTGTTCTCCTTACTTTTACATCTGAATAGAATGTAAAGCCAAATTTAATTTGAGATTGAAATTAGGTCACTGTTATCTAAACAATCAATGTGGCTTAGGTTTGGCCACATCTAAACCAACACGTGTTAAATTATGTTAGATAGAAAAAAAAATTATGCTTGATTAAAAAAAAAAAACCTTCGTCTTTATATAGATTGTCCATGATTGGTTAATTTAAAAAAAACTATAAAAAGAATAAAAAAAATGAACAAAAATGACATGTAAGAGAAAAAATTTGACTATAGCCATCCCAATTTTAGAATGCTTGACTATAGCCATCCCATAAATATTTTGGAGATTCTGTGGATAGCTCTTAATCTTAGCCAACCCCTAATTAAAGCGTGGCTAATATATAACACCAACTTAAAAATTGATATACTAGAATTTACAAAGAAGTTGGGGATTCTTTTTCTTATTTTGTTTTATTTTATTGATGATAGGGATGTTGTCCAATTATGAATACAAGCAAGGGTGAAAAAGAAACACCATTAACGATGCCAAAAATACCGCCATCAATGAATATAGAAAGAAGAGTATAAATGACTCAAAGAAGACTGTCATAAACGTCGTAGAGAATCCTCAAATTATTCTATAAGTGTTTTAATAAAATTTATATTTCGTACTAGTATTTATATGGATTGATAAATTTGTTAGACAAATTAAAGTGGTTGTTAGTTGTTATACCCTTCATAAAGGAGGTCTTGGATTTGAGTTTTTCTACGATGTTCATGTTTTATCCAATCTCACTACCCAGATGTTGCGAACTTGTTAAAACATAGTAAAAAAAAAAAAAAAAGAAAAAAAAGAAATGTTTGTGGACGAGATATTGTTTATTAATACAAAATTTTGAATACACACGTAACTTCTGATTGGGAGGAGGCAATCATATCGACAAGCGTGAATCAAATCCCTAACTTACAAATTTAAAAAGAAAAAAGGTGTTATTATGAAGTATTGTTGCATCAAACTCTACATATAATTTGCTGTAATATGGAGATCATCTTTTGATTTTTGATCATCTTTTGATTTTTGATTAGCTCTGACTTTTTTTGTTTGGCTTATTAATTTAATCAAAATCAACTTTACTTTACTTCACAATAGCCATTAAAAAAAATGAATTTGAAGTATTTAGCAACCTATATGACCCAATTAGACTTAATTATAATAAATTTTTAAGTATCATTAGATTAAGTAATTTCTGCAACAAGTCAATGTTAATAAGGTTGAGGCTATCCATGGATCGGATAAATCCATAGCCTGATTTGTTTTGGACCGATACCAATAGTTACATAGATCTTCATACTCTCTGATTATCTCTATGTAGGTCCTACAGAAATCTTCTAACGGTATTGTATAAATATCTTGGCTCCTTATTTCTGGAACTATATTGATATTTTAAAGAAGAATATTTTTGTAAAGTTTGATACTAAGATTTAGGCTATGAAAACTCAAGGAATATCATGGACATCGAAAGATTCACCCCCAACTTTAACAAGCTGCAATACCAACTATGGATGCACGTGATCAAGACGATCACGAATCATGAGGATCCCTGTAATTCAAGCATCCATGGCTGTTATTCAATTTGTTTGAAGATTTTGTTAATTGAATCGGTTAACATTGCATTACTCATGGAAACTCATATTTTTAACCACTCTAGAAATTGGTCTTCCACTATCTTAGCTCCTTATTATGTAATTGTGCTTAGAGCATCTTCAATACAAATATCTTATAAGACAATGCACTATCTACATGGCATGTCATATAAGACAATGTCTAATTTACGTGGCAATAAAATCTTCACAATAGACATTGACCAAAAAAAAGACATCGTTGAAAAAAAAATGCATCTCCAATGCAAATGTCTTGAAATGACTTTTCAACTTAGGTGTCACTTAATTTTGAATTGGTCAAACTTATTTTGTTTGGAGGAAAAAAAATTGCTGATGTGGACATTCTGCTTCACATCGTTGAAATAATAAATGTCTAGAAATAGACATTCTGCTTCACAATGTCTATTCTAACTACGGTTACATCAGTATCACATTCTTTTTTCACATTAGTATTGGAGAAGATTTTTTAAAGAAAATGACGATTTATCCTTCGTGGCCGTCTTTTTACCATATTCACATTAGCATTGGAGATGCTCTTATTGTATGTTGTGAATAAGAGATCCCAATCCAAGATCTGATCCAGAACCAATCATACTTAGTCAGGATCCGAATTATTATTATTTTTTATACGAAATTTAAGTACAAGAATTAAATACTGACGAGTAAGAACCGAAATGACTGAGAACCGACCAGAACCGGACCAGAGCCGTTGAAAATTACCCTTATAATAACACCATAAGCGAGTCTTATGGGTTTGGTAATTGCACATGTTGCAGCCGCCCAACACAAAATAAGTGACTGATTAACGTAACCTTCTTAATCAATCTAGTTAATCTCTCATTCATCAATTTAAAAAACCCTAAAATTTGAACTCGAATCAACTTTTCGAGCTTCGAAAGCATTGGATCTTGCTCCCTAGTACCCCATCAACTCTCCTTCAAACCAGGATATCTTAAACCTCTATAAATTACAAGTCTTTTTAACCTAAAATCTCATCTAAAAATCATCCATTAATTGCTCAAAAGCTCTAAGAACCCGAGAAAACTGATTACAAAAAAGAAAACAGTTTTTTTTCAAATCCGAAAACCGTTAGTTTTTTGCATAAAAATGGAGTGCAAAAATGTTGTCATGAATAACATGGAAAACTCAATAGAGAAGAAGAGCAGTTGCAATGCTGTTTCACTACTTCAAGGAGATGACATTTTCTTCAACAAACTTCTTACTAAAGATGATTCTTCAATAGGTTTCTCTTCTCGAATTTATTATCGATCGTCGGAAGGTCATGTACCATTCAAATGGGAATCACAACCCGGTACGCCGCTAAACCTGCCGGTCCACAACTTGCTTCCGCCGCTTAGTCCACCGCCTTCTGCCCTGCATGGTTCGATCCTAGCCCGGCGCCCATGCACTACTAATTATAACCAAACCAAGGTTTCGTCGTGGTCATGGGTCTTGTTTTGGAAGAAAAGTAAACAAACCAAAAGAAGTAAAAGAGAAACGGGTGAGAGTAGCCCGGATATTACCAATATGGGTCGGATTGAAAATTTTGAGTTTTGGAGCTCCGACTTTGATTCGATGTCGTCGCCTTACCATTCAAGCTCATCGTCATCATCTTCTTATTTTGATGGTTATTCTTCGCCGTCTCCGACAATGAGAAGTCAAAAGACGACTGTGAATTCCGATAGGAAGTCTAGGTTTGAAGGTCTTGATCGTGGTTTTATTTGCAGTCCTTGGAATTTTGCCGGAGTTGCGGTTTGTGCCCCTAAAGGAGTTTGAAGGTATAATTTGGGTTTGGAGATTTTGATAAGTAAGCGGGGTCAAGGGGGAGGTAGGTTTTGAATGCAGGTCATCATATCAATACTCAACGACTTTACCAATTTAATTTATAATTAGTAATTTTTTAAAATCAATTTTATCTCGAAACTTGTAACAGTACATATTAACAAATTATATATGTATAGTGTTCATTGTATATGTATTGTGGAATTTTTATTTCCATCTTGTCCATTATATTTCAATAATTAGATATTTTGTGATTTGAGTCTTGATTCCATTACAATGTGCCTTTTTGCTTTTTTTTTTTCATCTTTTTTTCACTTTTGGGGAATTCAAGAGGTATCATTTGTGAAAATCAGAACAAAAATCAATTCCTAAAACCTTTCAATATCCTTATGGAGATTGTGTGGACAAGTTGATTTGCCCCAACACTACAAAATAGAAAATTTTTAGCGACGGTAAAAACAGTCCAAAAAACTGTCGCCAAAAGCAATACTCGACGAATAGCCAGCAAATCACCCCCAATTCAAACTCGACAGATAGGCAATTTTAGCAATGATTACAAGTTAAGACAGTCGTTGCGAGACAATAATTAATAAGAGGGAAGAACTAAAGGCACACCTGATAATTTTGGGTGAAAAATCTGTTTTAATTTTGAAGGAAAATGCTTCGTTTCATATGTTTGGTGACGCCTCGACCAATGATGGAAAAATGACTTAGCTTGAGAGAATGTGTGGCCGATACTCAAAATAAGAGTCTATATCTTTCTTTCAATTTTGTCTTCTCAAAATTGTCGCTGAAAAAAGAATTACTCAAACATATTTATTCCTCGTCTTCCCAAAAAAAACTACTCTCATGTATCTTTCTTTTTTTCTTTTCTTTTTTTTTTTTTTTTTTTTTTTTTTTTTTTAATAATGTGGCTTTGTTTTGGCTCAAAATGAGCGGATTGAGCGTTTTGCATGTTTGTGCAACTTCTACTCACCTTATTCTTAATTACAATTTTACCTACCTATATGTGGGTTCAAATAGAGTGGATTCAAGAATTTACTTTTATTTTATTTTATAATTTTTGTGTGAAGATGAGCTCTTCATCAAGTAAATCAAAATGAGCCATTTTGATCATCTTCATGTGAATCCCATAAACTGGTGTCACTCTCTCAGATGTCTCTTGCTTATGTGACATGTTAACATGCATGGAAATAATCCATATATGTGCAAACACTTTGGCCCAAACCATGGAACCATCCCATTATTGAACCTCAATTTAAATATAATTGGTTTTATGTAGTTCAATTCAGATACCTTTGTAGACCCGAAATTAGAAGCTCTTTATTCATTTGAAAATTTTAATAGCACCTCCTAATCTTATTGGCAATCCCGTTAGGTTAGACTTAGTCAATCATAGTTGACTCCAAAATGTTGTTGGCAGTCTCTAAAATGGTCAAATTTCTCTTAGAGAGAGAAAGAGAAAATATGTAGATGAATATAGTAATGGAGATGCAGGTAAAGATGAAGAAGAAGATGGAGACGTTAGATGAAGAAGGATATGTTTTGTAACATGTTTCATAACTGTTTTTTTTCGTTCTTGAACTACAAACTGGTACTGAACGTCCGTTTTTCTCTAAGAAAAATGACACCACCACGCCGAGTAAATAGAGAGTACTCGACCAGGATCCGCCGAGTCCAAAATTGAAAACTGATAAAAAAAAAATAGTCGACACCTATCCGCTATTTTAAAATATAAAAATCGGCAACAAACCTCTGATTTCTTTAATAGAAAACGACACTGTACTGCCGATCTAGATTTTTGTAGTAGAAAACATCTCCCTTTCCTTTATATTCTTCTCCTTTTTTCTACTTTCTCTTTCTAATCCTATAGAAAGAACATTGCATTATATCTAGATTTCTTTAGTAGAAAACGTCTCCCTCTTCTTCCTATTCTCTTTTATCTTCTCATTCTTCTTCTCCTTTTTTCTACTCTCTCTATAAACATGCATAAATAATAGTCAAGTGGGTTTTAGGTTTTAGAGGGTTTCTCCAGTGGTCAACATCATTTGACCAA
This sequence comes from Macleaya cordata, assembly GCA_002174775.1. Taxonomy (NCBI): domain Eukaryota; kingdom Viridiplantae; phylum Streptophyta; class Magnoliopsida; order Ranunculales; family Papaveraceae; genus Macleaya; species Macleaya cordata. Next base: position 63,317 of record MVGT01000322.1, read on the forward strand.
AGTGCGGGTGCCAATAAAATATTTGGTTCGCCAACAACAACAAATCCAAATGCAAGGGTGCCTATAACCAGTGCCTGCCAATAAGATTTTGGAGTGTGCCTATAAAACAACCCTTATTCATTTATTGAGACACTATCTTGTAGCAAATGGGCCTTACGGTCCGTGGGAGTCAACTAGGGTTCACTATTTGCACTTTTTTGATAAAAAATTATTTGCATTTCAACTGGGCCTTATTAAAACGTTACCAATGAACATTTAAAAAGTGGGATTGATTTATCTTTTCACGAGGTGGGTTACCACTCCAATTACACCATTTTGTGGGGTTGCGTATAGTTGATCTAAAGGCTAATTTTTTCGGATGACTTCTTCATCATTCATATATTTCTAAGTTTCAAAAATAAAATAAATAAATAATTCTAAAATATAAATTAAACTGTTTTTGGTTCAGGAAGCCTAGAATTAATAATAGATATCCATGTAGTTAAAAAGTTTTAGGAATACATAGTTTTTTCTCTTTTTTTTTTCTTTGATAATCTATACACTGAGAGATCATCATCACAGAACATCTCAATTCTTAGATCATCTCTATGTAGGACCGAAAAGCGGCCACACATGCTCTCCGCCCTCCAAAAAGAGTTCTACGTGTTAGGCGCAAAATAACGCCACACGTGAGGGGGCGTGATGAGAATAGTCTCACATGAGATATGAGAGCCTAGCAAACTTAATATATAATGATCATGTTGGGTCACACCACTCATTGCCAATTGGTTTTAAGTTTGATGCCCACAAACTTAATATGGTATTAGAGCGCAGGCCCACACGTATAGGTCCAACGGCTACACGTGCTCCCCGCCACCTAAAAAGAGTTCTACGTGTTAAGCGCAAAAGAACGCCACACGTGAGGGGGCGTGATGAGAATAGTCCCACATGAAATATGAGAGCCTAGTAAACTTAATATATAATGATCCTGCTAGGTCACACTACTCATTGCCAATTAGTTTTGAGTTGGATGCCTACAAATTTAATGCACCAACAGAATGTAAGATAAATTAGGTGCGACAGAAATAATAATTTGGGTGTAATTATCCAGCTGCTCCTTTTGCTTACTGAAATTTTGGCTGTATCCCTGAATCAAATAATTAACAAGGATAAATCATGAATTCTTACTGATAAGCTGGAGCCTGAGCCCATGTGAAGGACGACCACTTCTATAGTTCTTTCTAGCTGTAAAAATTTTAGTAAAAAAATGAGATTAAAATTAATAGTACAGGATCCTAAACCCTAGCTAGGGTTTACTTTTGACCAGATTCCTTCTCTGGAAAGGAAATTACTTGCTATTACTTATTCAAAACCCCACGTGTGAGAGATTACAGCACACAAAAAACTTGTAATAAAAAACGGATTGCGTTGCATGGTTTATCAGCACACGTGTTCCCACGGGTCCCGGTCTCCGCGCTCACACTGCCAACCCCCCATACACACAACCTCGTAAACTGTGTAGGGTCGTTGATGCTCTCGAATAAGACACGTGCGGTAGAGTTTAAACTTTAAAGTTTCTTCCATCTTCAATTACTTGATTTACAATTAATAATTGAACATTTAAACCTCATCAGTGAATGTGGATGATATTTTTCTCTGCACTGGCAATTCAGATGGCACCTACTTGTCTTTCCACCTCAGCATATGGAAAATTTCGGGCAGTTCAGGTGGCATTCCTAGTTTGTTGGATTTAGTTACTTGATTTGCGCATAAGATAATGATGGTGAAGGAGTATGATGAGATTATCAAAATGGTGAGAGAACATTGAAGGTCAATGCCACGCTGAATTCGTACAAATAATGGCTCCAATTTGGCCGCCGCCCTCTAGTTCACACCTGTTGTTTATTGGGCCTTCAGGCCTATTTTGGTACCGATCATGTGTTTGGACCGCAGGCCATTGTGGGCACCAGGAGACTTGGCAAAATCAATCCTAACCCAGCCCTAATCCGACCCTAATAATCCGATCCTAACTCGGCCTGCCAATTAAACGAGCCGAGCTGGGGTTGGGATTTTTCAACCCGCCAAAAAATAGGGTTGGTTTGTACAACCCGCGAGCCAAACCACCAACCCGCGAATCAAAATCATTTTGATTCCACTCATTTTCTCTCTATATAAAACTTTATTGAAGTCTTCGTTAAAGCTTCATTTTAATTTCATTTGTTCTCTATTAATTAAAACCTATTTCTTCTCCATCTTAATTAAAATACAATTAATAAAAATTAAAACAATAGAGAAGATTAATATAATTAGGATTATTAGAGTTAGGGTTAGGGTTACTAGGATTAGGGCTAGGGTTGGAGAAATTGACCCATTTAATAAACAGACTAGGGTTAGGGTTGAGGCTTCTTAGCTCGAAAACCTGCCAACCCTAACCCTAATAACCCTAACCCTAGCCCGTTGCCAGGTCTAGGCACCATCTCATAGTTGCCAGCCCGTCTCTAGGTCTTGGGCCCAATAATTTGGCTGTGAAATGTTCTAGACCCTTCTATGGCAGTTTGGCGAGAATTTCTATACAAGTCGTAGACTTCAACAAGAAAGTAAGTTAATCAGTCTTGGTTTAGGTTTTCTAATTGGGATAGGTTCTAAATTCGTAGGTGTTATGTGGTCTATAAATATTGGGAATTTAGGCCATTATATTTGTATCTGAGTATCAAAGCTTGAAAGAATGCTGAGCTTATTTTGTACTTTGATCATTGCAATAAAGTGTTGAGATTATTTCAGCCTAAGCAACTTAGTCGAACCACGTAAGTTAGTGTTCATGTTTTTGTTTATTTGTTTTCAGTTTATTAGGTATGTTACTCGATCTTGGGGGGTGTAGAGTTGAATCCGCCCTGTGCACTTCATAGTTGTCTTTCCACATTTGACTCCTAATTTTTGGAAACAATACATGAAAATTTATTGTGTGGATTGTAAATATACCTTTTGACTTCTTAAATATAACATATATACATGTGCAAGGCATATTTACAAGCAAAACAATTACTGTCATCCTAATTAGGTTTTTTTAGAGTTAGGATCCGTGTTAGTAAGTATAATTTGCCAGTGGATCGTGGACCAAATTAGCAAACCCTGTGACATAGTTGTCAATGTGGCCAGAATATGTCAAATATCATGATTCATTATTTTACATGATTTCCAAGATCACGAGGTTTGTAATATGAGTGAGGTGATGTTCTCCTCACTATTTATATCATCATATTAAAAAATCAGCTTGTTTTAAACTTCTAATCCTCTCAAATTAGCCCTTAAAAAATTAGTAAGTTTTAAACTTTTATGTTGACCATTGATTTACAGGAGAAGATTTATGAGGTTAGAAGTTTTAAAACCGACTGATTTCAGGTGAGAATCTTCTCCTCACCATGTAGATCATCTTCTCTAAAAATTAACCCAATGATGCATTTCATGTGGGTCCTACAAAGTGGAGGGGTTATTATTAGACTATTTAAGTGGGGCTATATAACCTCACTCTTATAATATAGTCAGCGCTACTACAAAAATGAGCTTTTGCGACAATACGGTAAAAATATCGTCGCAATAAAATCTCACAATTTAATATATCTTAACAGTGACTCATAAACATTGGCACATCAAAGCGAAAGGTATTTTCTACGGGGAAAAATCGTCGTCAAAGTATATTTATGATGTTGTTACATCTCCCGCGTAAAACAAACCATGCCAGTGTATTAGAATGGGTATTGGCAACAATGAATTCGATTTTAGTCAACGTTATTTTCACCGTCGCAAATGTTATATATACTAATTGTGACGTCTTTTGGAATTTGAAACCCTTCACAACAGTCGTTTAATTTGATGACGTCTAAAAAACGTTGCCAAAACCCTTTTCTTTTAGTGTCGATCCGTTTTGCTATTATTATAAGTGACTAAAGTTCTATAACTGCAATTCCAGGTAAGAGATTTGAAGCAACACACCAGAAAAAAACCTTTGAATCTTTAGAGTTTTGTATCAATATTTGGGAAGAGAGGGTCATGTGAGAGATTATTATATACAACAGAATATAGTATAATAAGATGATCCGAACGTGAGGAATGATTCATTTTGTTGACCAGACAAAATAGATTAGTTTAGAAAGCTTTGACCACTGAGGAAGACAGCAATGTCCCACCACCGCCGATTTCTCCCAATCACCTTTTCTCACCTTACTTTGCCTTTTTATTCTTGTGACACGTCAGCTTACTTGATTAATTTGGGCTTTATATTGGGGCTTTTTTATGGTCATGGACTTGGGCTTAAAATTCCTTTGATGGGTCTGATACTAAACCCCTTGATAGGAAGGAATGCTTAATCGTAACCGTTAATTTGGGGATTGAATCGAATTGGAACCATTTTCACTGTTCTAGTTCCACATATTTTAGAACCGCTAGAAAAAAGAACCCAAATACTTAGTATTATAATTATCCGGGTACTGTGATATCTGTTGGGAATCGAAAACCAATCTAATCAGAACCGAAACCCATTCGATAGTAACTAGAACCGGCTTGGAATGTTGCTTATTCCATTGCAAAAAAAAAAAAAAACTACTTTTAATATTTTTTACTTACAAAACCGGTGAAAACTTGAACCCACTATCCTGATTCCGATTCCACATATTTGAGCAGCGGAACCAGAACCAACAAACTAATCATGTTGGTTATTCTTATATACGGATTCATATATTTTGGGTCTGGAATCGGAACCGTTCTAGTGTAATTAATTAGACTGATTGGAAGTGGAATTGATTTATATTTGTAATTTTCTTTGTTTTCTTTTTTCCTTATAATTTTATGTCCAAGTATCCAAACAATTAATAATATACCTAATTGGAACCGGAATCATTTTCTATCGGAGAAAAAAAGAAGAAAATTACTGGAACCATTTTTTATTAACACATGCAAGACGTGGTGCATATGCTTCGTTAAATGGTTTCGAATTTATATTGGTTAGATAAAGATCCCAAAAGCACGTAACGTACGAATAGATTAGTCATGCAAGTTAAGATAAGCCATGTTATGGTGCACACGTGGCATTTCTAAGTACCGCCACGTGTCTTAATCCAATAGAATAATAAATCCTATTTAAAGGACAATTAATGGATCCGTTTGTCAAAACCGACATATTGACACGTGGCGCAATACGAGGAACTATTCCTCACAAAACCAAGGTTGTAACAAAAAACAGCCCACCGGTTTTAAGATGAACAAATTAAGCTTACAACAGGATAACATGATAACATATATAAAAGACTGAGGATCGTGAGATTAATTTTTGATTGTTTAAATTAATTGATTTACATTAAGTTCGTATATTACAATTTTTTTTTTCTTGTATTTTATAGTAGCATCCGTGCAACTATTAAAAGAATGCACGTGGTAGCATTCCTTGATGTCTAAAATTAAGACAATTTAAAAAAAAAAATTAAAAAACTTACAAACTAAAGAGTGGAGTGAAAAAATAGAAGGGATGGTTGAGATTGACTCACGATCTGATAACCTTACTCATGATGAAATGCTCGGTTCAACTTATTAAGGGCAAGGCCAGTGTACACTGTTAAACCTCAAATTCAACGAAATTTTAAGGCTAGTGGGCACCCTTATACCTCAAACCCCTCACCTGGTCCGATAGTTTGATGGAGGGTGAAAGGAGATAAGGGTACCCGCAGGTCACATCTGCGACGAGCTCACCGCAGAACTTATCTGCGACCGAGCTCATCGCAGTTAAGTTCTGCGATTGCTTGCATATAACTTTTGCGATGAGCTCAAGCTCGCTGGACCTTTCTGCGATACTTTCCCCTTTCTTCACTCTTGGGAGGATTTATTACATATCATCTTTACTTTTTTATTTTATATTCCTTGTTGATTACGGGGGCCCACCACGAAAGAAGTAAATCACAGAAAACTTCTGCGACACGGAAAAAGAATCCCACTAGCCCTGCCATACTGTTATACATCAAAGCCACCTTATTTGTAGGTGGGTCTGAAGTAAGCCACTGGCCTTGCCCTAAGAAGATCGATCTCATCTCTGCATCAGTATGCCATTACTAGTTAGCTGATGTGCTTCTGAGATGATCATCTGTGCACCCGCAGAATTAACACTCCAATGATTAAGTTAGTAAAGAGTTCAAAGTACGGATGATGTAAATACGGTATAGTCCTCTTGCATGCATAATATTTGTAGTTGAGCTCCCATATCTATGAGAGCGGATCAGAGTACTGGTTTGTGGGGTCTACTTAAAGATGAATCAAGAGCTCATTTTAGATTAGAATATTCTCTCTATTATGTTGATCATCTTCATAAAAAATTAATTCATTCTAAAATTTATAATCCTATCATCCGATGATTGGAAATCACTGATTGAGCTATTCAAATACCGTTGTTAGCTGAGTTATAAGTTGCTAGGCAATTCAATTCTTAGTTCTGACTAACTACCTCTTTGTTTTTTTGCCACTAATTAGTAGCAGGCCTATTTAAAATACTCTTTATTTTTCACCACTAACTAGTGGTAATTAGAGGTAATATTTGGGCTTCAAACCCATTAAGTGGTAGTAAGCTGTTTCCAATCACTTACTACTACGTAATGGGTTGAAGGCCCAAAATTAAAGGTTTGCCTATTACTACCACTAGTTAGTGGTTAAAAACAAAAGCTATTTTGTGTGAGTCTGCCACTAATTAGTGGCAAAAAAACAAACTGGCTATAAGTCACTTCACTTATCGTGCATACGAGGTTGACCTTTCAATCTCACTTACCTGAAGCTGAACTGAGCTTGATCGACGAGCTGAGCTGACAAACTGAGTTGGACACCTAATTAAGCAGAACAACTTCTTGACGAAATCAATTGTTGCAAATTGTTTTTTGTAATGCTATGTGCAAGGTTGCTATTATTCACCTTATTTTTTTTTGCTTCAGGTGATTGACTCGATGATTAGAAATAAATAGTAATTGAGTCATCTATTTTACTGATGATTTTGAATCACTAAATGATAGAATTAGAAGCAAATTAAATAGATTAATTTTAGGTGATGAGAAAATCTTATGTAGACTCAAATTAACTCGGATCATCATTATCATTATGTAGACCTGATGGCATTACCTTTTATTTATTTATTTTATATTTTTTCCGTATAAATTATTTATTTGCATTAATTGAATTAAAAGATTATTATTTTATCTCTCTGTCAAAAAATCGAATCTTAAGACTTTGCACGTACATAATAATTACAATAATATATTTATTAAATAAAAAACCAGAATATAAGGAGAAAAATAAAAATGATACGAAGAGCAACAGTGGGCACTGAGCAGATTTTGCGACGCGGCGCGCGCGGCGCCCCTCCTTGCTCTCCTCCACCGGCCTCCCCACTCAGTGAATCTAGTCGTCAAGATACTGCCACGTGTCAAGTAGTGTCATATTTGACACGTCACAAAAGAAATTATTTGGACCCCACAACACGTCCTTCGTGTCCCCTTTTCTGCCATCTTGCTTCCTTTCTCCCAAACACATCTACACTTTCTCTTTCTCTCTCCTCCTTGGCGGTCAGACGGTCAAGCGGTCAACCACTTTTGATGCTCAAACGAGAGAAAGAGAGAGAAACCGTTCAGTCCTCCATTAAAAGGCTTCCACCTGCTTTGCTCTAGTGTTTTCTTTGTAATGTTTAGGTGCAGTAATGCTTATTATATTATTTGTGATCCAAAACTTATCTCATTGGTTTTTTTTTTATTTATTAATGGAAGGCTTTAGTTTATTATATGATTATTACACTATTGTGTGCTCCATGTACATAAAATGATGATCAAGGAGATGAGTTTCAGAAGCTACGAGACCCCGATGCGCTTCGCGCGCGTTTAAGTTGGTTGTCTATCATCTACATGCGTTTTGCGCGTATGTAGGTTTAATGTCTAAACGTGCAATGCGTGTTGCTCTTCTTATGCGCACACCCACACACGCACATGTGAATTGACTCTCCATCCCCCACCTATACGCTACTACAACGTATGGGTTAGATGTCCAAACGTATTACGTGCGTTGCTCCTTCCATGCGCTACCCGCGCAACGCTACACACGCACTTCGCACGTGTGAATTGGTTATCCACCTTCCACACACGTTACACACGTGTAAGGGGTTGTCCACCGACAAACTTACTTTTTTCCCTCACACGCGCTACGCGTGCGTGTGTAAGTTGGCAAATTATGCGGTGTGTTATTAGGTTAATAGGTGTAAGTAAAGTATAAGAATAAAATGAGTATTTGGTAGTCCATTTGGGGACGATACGTGGACAGATGTTGATCTATACGATGATTAGATCATCTTACAAAAAATCAGTTTTTGGATCAACTCCATGCGATCCCACTGACAAGTGTAAACCAAGTGTAAATGAATAAACAATGTTGTGAGAAATATTTGGTATTTTAAACAAGTTTAAATAAAAAAAAATTAATTAGGGTGACAGACGGATGGCTTGAACTCCGAATTTTTAGGGGGTCGGAACCCTTAGCCGGCCTAAACTGCTTAAGAGGGCCCCTTATATATAAATTAGTAGAGATATGATGTTTTCATCATGTAGATCATCATAGCAGGTTAATGAAGACTGTTAGGATCATCTTCATGGTAACATGTCAGATTAGGGCTGATTCGTAGGCGGGTTAGCGGGTTGGTAAGTCAAGATTATCAAACTTTACATAAGCCTGATTAGTTTACGAAAGTCATTTTGACAAATCCTAATCCTAACTAGTTTAACATTTTTCTATATAAAATAAAGAAACAAGTAAGAATTGATCCAAAACCTAATAGGATTCAAGGGAAAAATGGTCAGAAAATGCTGAATCTTAATCCTAATTCATTTAGCTAAAGGGTCGAGTTAGAATAAGGTTGGTTGGTCGAATCATGTTTTGCCACCTTGAGATCATTTCTGACAAAAGATCATCCCTTGGATTATTTTTGTGGGCCTACAAAGTAATGCATATTTCTACAAGGGGTTTTGTAAAAAAAGTCCCTGAAAAAAAAATCATTGTAATTTTAATCCTTATTTTATAAATTTAGTCCCTACTTTTATAACTTTTATGTCCAAAACTAAGGACTAAATTTATAAAAAAAAGATTAAAATCACAATGACTTTTTTTTAGGGACTTTTTTTACATTTTCCATTCTACTACTACAATTGAATTGTGAAGGAAGGTTTCATACGTTCTTTCACTATAAATATTCATGCGCTCACACAAGTTCATCCCTTATATCATATTCATTTGAGTCTCATAGAGAAGTGTATGATTTTATTACTACTCATCAACACTTTGATCATCTTCACGTGGAATCCATATACTACTGCATATATTATATTTACGGTTGTGATTTAAGGTTTTAGAACCCCAATATTTGTTATCATTCTCAAATAAAATATATCAGCCATTAGATCACCTATGATTCTTTATGTAGGTCCCACAGAATTATATATCTAACGGCTGTGATATACGTGGTTTACAACCAGTTTTATACTCCGGGATGTATTAAATCATTGTAAGAGTTTTTTTTTTTACAAACCTCGAAACTCGTGCAGGGTCTGTCTTCTTATAACTCTCTTACCTCTATAACTGTGTCCCTTCCCCCTCCTTCACCTCTTCACATTCATGTCTCTCTACTAGTATTCTCTCTTCCCCAATTCCATTTCATTAATTCCCAAAATACCCTCCACCATCTTCACTTCTCTCTCTAATGGATTCTTCCCAAAACTGGCTTGCTTTTTCTCTCTCTAACCCACCTCATGATCATCATCATCACTACCAACAAACTTCATCAGATCATCATTACTTTGAAACTTTCAACACTACTTCTTCTCACTCAAGAGAAGATGATAATAACGGAACCACCACTGTCGGTGGCACCGAAGGTGGTTGTTCTGGCGCCGATCTGTCTATGTTTAACTTTGGTCCAAAACTTGAAGATTTTCTCGGTGTTTGTGGAACTACTACTACTTCAACAACTAGTCCGTTGTGTCAGTTTTCCGGTGAGAATAATCATCAATCTGATCATACTACCGGGATTTATGATGATTCAGAGCTGAAATCTATTGCTGCTAGTTTCTTACGTGGGTATTCAACCATGACTGATCACCATAATATTCCTACTACTACTACTCATGATCATACGGAGAATTTGAACGCCGCCGCTGCGGTGGTTGCACCGGTGGTGACGTCGCCGGTTTCTAAGAAGGCTGTTGATAATTTCGGTCAAAGAACTTCGATTTATCGAGGAGTCACAAGGTATTTTTGAATCATTTTGAGTTTTACCCACTTTTCAAATGGAAATTTTGAGTCGACCCACTGAGTACCTATACTAGAAAACGCTTCTAATTCATGCAACTCGTCGAGTTCCGAGTCAACTCGTCGTGTTTGTCAAATTTTTTTGCTTCATTAATTACATTTATTACTGTGAAGTTAAAAATCAGACGGTGGTATGGGTGTGTTTATTGCTAACGTACGCCCGTCGGTATAATTGTTCTCGTACAGAAGAAAATCTTAAATCAGAGGGTCCATGAAACTGGTCTGAGTTCCGATTTAACTCGTGCTATTTTTTTTTTATGAAATTCTCTTCATTAATTACATTTATTACTGCAAAAATGAAAAATAAAAGAGTTGTCTGGTTGTGTTTTTTGCTAAAGTACGCCGTGGGTATAAATTTTTTTGCAGGCATAGATGGACGGGAAGGTATGAAGCTCATTTGTGGGACAATAGTTGTAGAAGAGAAGGGCAAAGTCGGAAAGGACGACAAGGTAAATTTAAAAAACTAAACTAATTCAACTTGCTAATGTGCGCCTCTGGAGTACAGTGCTTAACATTAACTACCGGAAACCAGACGATCCAAAATTGAATGAAAACGTACGTCAAGGAATGTAAGATTTCAAATCCCAAACAAAAAATCTAACGGTTCAGATTGTCTGGCTGGCTGAGTAATGGGCACCTGAGGCGCGCATTAGATTTTGTCACAATCGTTCTGCTATTATGCGCATTTAATGAGTTTCTGATGATGTTTGTTGCCTGTTTTTTTTGTCGAATGATTGCTACAATTGACGAAAATACCCATCTGCAGTTTATCTTGGTAAGTTTTAATTTTTTTTCCCAGAGTCTCAGCAAATCATCATTTTTTGATGTCGTGGAATGATTGAATTTGTATTGATTTTTGTTTGGTTTTTCTATAATTATTAGGTGGTTATGATAAAGAAGACAAAGCAGCCAGAGCTTATGATCTTGCAGCTCTCAAGTACTGGGGTCCGACCACTACTACAAACTTTCCGGTAAGTGTTGTCAGATTCCGGCGACACGACACAATACGGACACAGTTTAAGGACGCTTAATTACTCTTTAAAATTACTAATTATAATTAATTTAATCACGTGTTATGATTTTTTTGAAGGTTACAAATTATGAGAAAGAAATTGAAGAGATGAAAAATATGTCAAGGCAGGAGTTTGTAGCTTCACTTAGAAGGTGTACTTTTTATCTCTTTTCTCTCTCTAGATTTTTAATTTGTCTCTCTATGTAAATGAGATTGATGGTGTTGGTGGGTAGGTGAAATTTAATGGGTTTATGAAGGACTAGCAATTAATATGAAATTATTGTTTACTTCATTTTTTTGCAGAAAAAGTAGTGGGTTTTCTAGAGGAGCATCAATTTATAGAGGAGTTACAAGGTTTGTTAGTGTATTAATTTGATTCATCATTTAAAGCTTTTTTTTTTTTTCTTAAATGTGATTTTAATGGTTCTTTTTTTTAAAATTTTTTTTTTTTTTAGACACCATCAACATGGTAGATGGCAAGCAAGAATTGGAAGAGTTGCAGGCAACAAAGATCTTTACTTGGGAACTTTCAGTAAGTTTTAATTTTATTTATATTTTTTTTTACTGCTAGTTTCATTTCTTGATTAACCTCCTTAATCGGTGAATTAGACTTGTATACCTTACTCTTAGAAGTTTGACAAGAAATCAATTAATTATCAAAATCAGCCTCTAAGTAAGATATTCAATGAAATAAGGAATTGAAAATAGATTAGAAATGTTTTAAAATAGAAGGATAGAATTTTATCATTTCCTCATCATAAAGTTTGTCAAAGTAATTAAATGCTTTTGCATTAAATAAAAAGAGGTGTCTCCTTTGCTTCTTATCTTAATTAATTATAATATTTGACAAAATCTGACAAGAAATTATTAAATCACCCACCCCTAAATGAAAAAAGAATAGTTAAAAAATAGGAGAATTCTATAATTTATTAAATTTAAAGGATGGTGGTTGTGGTGGGAGATCTAATTAAATTTTTTGAATACAAATACAAATTAATTAAGAGGTATATGTATATTAGATGATCTATTAATGAAGGAGGCAATTCAAGACCTAATTAACCCTTCAAAATATGGGTGCATCATTAATGTTAAATTAGATTATGATTTTGACTTATTGATTATTTATGCATGGTTTTGTTAATCAATAGGTTTTGTTTATTTGATTTAAACAGGCACCCAAGAAGAAGCAGCTGAAGCTTACGATATCGCTGCGATCAAATTCAGAGGCCTTAACGCCGTAACCAACTTCGATATGAGTCGATACGACGTAAAAAGCATTGCTAACAGCAATCTTCCTATAGGAGGAATCACAGGCAAAACTAGAGCTAATTCAGAATCAATTTCTGATAATAGAAGTAACGATGGATCTCGATCCGACGATCGAGATTTCTCCTCAATATCATCCACCACCCTCAGCTTTGGTATACCCATTAAACAAGACCCATCAGACCATTATTGGTCATCTCTTGTTGAGTCTCAAAATAATAACAGTGCAACAACAAATGCATTCCTTCAACATCATCAACCTGCTTCATTGTTAACAAATGGGTCTGCCATGGAATTATCTTCATCAACAAGAAGTTATGATCCAAATCATCAAAGCAACATGAATATGTTCTTTAATGGTGGATTTGTTCATCATCAACAAGAACAAGAACAACAACAACAGTGTACTTCATCAATCCCCTTTGGATCCAACAACAACAACATGATGAGTTACAGTAGTAACCCTAGTTATGGAAGCTGGGTTACACCATCTCCTGCTCATGTATTTCAGACTGGAAAACCTAATCTCTCAGTTTTTCAGACACCCATTTTTGGGATGGAATGATCACAAAAAATTAATAGGAGGAAGAAATGGAGATGGGGGAGGAGAATCTGTGACAGTAGGTTGGAGTACTGGTGCATGCTAACATGCGCAGCTTAGGTAATGTTTTTACTTGAAATAGATGGAAAAGATGAACTGACATAAAAATGGGGTTGATTAGAGCAGAGCTGACAGACTAACAGAAATCTAAGTTAGGGTTCATGTTTTGTTTTTTAATGGTTTTATCTGTTCTTTTTTCTATTTAACTTTTACTACTTACATCATGATTCAGTATGTTGGTATAAATGGGAAAAAGGAATCCTTTTGTAATATTTCATCATGTTTGTATCAATTTGAAGTCCCATCTTTGATTCCATGCTATCTTTTCATGTGTTTCGACTCCTCTCTCTCTCTCTCTCTCTCTCTCTCTGTTTGCTTTTGTTTATATCTGTAGAATGGTTGCAATAGTTCCAACTGACCTGACCTGAGTTACAGTTGACATGATCTGTTGTAATTTAATTTTCACCATAATTTGAAGATCCAATATCTCAATTTAATTGTTATTAACTTATTCAATTCTTACAAGAGTAATAAGGAGAGTTTGTTTTTTTTTTTTTTTCTTTTTTTGTGGGAGATCATTTTTAAGAGATTTTGCCTTTCCTGCACTGGAATGTGGAGTCCAAATAGGGACGGAGGTCGAGTGATCGATCCTCTTGATGACCACTTCCACAATAAGATTTTAACTCTTAACGACCACTCCCACAATAAGATTTTAACTGGTTGTATGTGGATAGGGAGGTCTGCTCATACTCTAGGACTAGTCGGGTGTTTTAAGAGGCTCAGATACTTAGTTTTTGGTGATTCCATTTGTAGACCATTCTAAAATTATATCCTCCGTATATGTACATCATCTTAAAATCATATATATCTTTCCAACCGGAAGTTACCCTTGAACTTTTAAGTTAAAATTGGATCTCTATGTAGATCATCTTGAAATCGTATCAGGATCATCCTAAAATCATATCTTAATTTCCAACTGGAAGTTACCCTTAAAATTTAAGGTTAAAATTGGATCTATGGCTTTGCTTGGTACATCGTGAATATTCGCAAATGTAAAAATTTACTGTTTATCATGTGTTTGTAGATGATTGATGAAGGCATCTAATAACAAATATTTGGTAAGATTTGCAATGAACTTACAAAATAAACAATCTAAATTTTATTTTTATTTTTTCTTAATTATAGAATTTTATTTAGCACCTACAAGAACCGTGAATTTGCGAAAATTCACGGTGTACCAAGCAGAGCCTACATGTAGATCATCTTAAAATCATATCTTTCTAATTGAAAGTTACCCTTGAAAATTGAATCACACGATCACAATTAGAATTTCAACCAACTTTTGAGAGGTAATTTATTACAGCTAAATGTTCTATTCACCCTATTTTTATATTTCGCTTACATCTACCAATAGGGATCACTAGAGATGATCCAATGACTATTTTTTTTGTTTTTTGCGATACATCAAACTCAGCCCTTGGATCATTTCTGTGGGTCCACATGCGGGTGTTAATGGATTATTCTATCTAAGTTTTTATATGTTTCACCCACTTTATTCTTACACTAAATGAGACACCCACATTATTTCTACACTCTATTAACACATATATACGGTTCTACATGAAGATGGTCCCTACTTTTTGTGAATATTTCTAAAATACCGTCTCTATTAATTAAAAGGGATAACACGTAAATATACATAATGCGTGCCTACAAATCTGCATAACACGCAACACACTTTCTGCATGAAGTAACAAATAATAAGGATCAATTTTTCAACAATAGTTTGTATAAAAATTAAAATAATAAAATAACAAAAATGAATTTGTAAGTTACTAATATCAATTTCTTTTAGAATAATGCTAGAAGTACTCCCAGCATGATTTCTAGAATGATTCATAGGATGAGGTGGTAAGATCTGCTTGTATAAAGTTGATTTTTTACTTTTTTTAAATTTGAAGCAGATCTTGCCACCTTATCCTGGGAGTCTTCCTGAAAGTCATGCTGAGAGTACTTCTAGCATTATTTAATTTTTTTTTATCATTGAAACAAAATATATGCAAATTATAAATATAGCTACATATATTTATTTATTTATTTATATTAATCACACGAATATAATTTAAATATATGACAGTTGCAATTTTGGACCAAAATATCCCTATTTTAACTCATCTCTTCTTTCTCTCTCTTACTGTTTTTTTTTTTTTTTTTTTTTGTGTTCAATTATATGATCTGTAGCTTGGTTGGATTTGATATACCTCAGTACAGTAATTAACTACTGAATTAAATAAGAAACCTCCTCATGATCTTTATCTATTATTTAACCTCTTCGTCACAATTATCTATTATTGCTGCATGCCCTTTTATTAATTATTTGCTTTTTCTGACTTACCCTCATTAATTAGAGAAATTACACAGTTTTCTTTGACCTTTGACTTCTAACCCAATTATCATAGTTTTGAATTTGGATACTCAGTTCAGATTGCTCGAGTTCTATACCGAGTTGACTCGGCCAAATCAAGACTATTTCAGCTTGAAACACCTGAAGCCAATTCAGACCCCAATTTCAGTTTTACAAAACGCCATACCAAACTTATCTCTGACTCGGTTAAGGTTGAGTTTTAATTGAATCGGGTTGAATCGACTCAATGCAGATATGACTAGGCTGAGTCAACTCAATATATGATTGATGATAAATCTATATGAATCTTATTTTTTATTTTTTTAACCATTAATTCTGTCGACATGCTTTAAATTTCTTGTTGGATTTGATTCATTAAGAAGAGCTAGCTAGCTAGCTAGGGTTGAGTAAGAAGCAAAATGGTTTAAAAAACGAAGATCACGGATCACATGTACTTGGTTATTTTTTAAAGTAATCTTGTTTGGTAAAACTGAAATTTTGAGTACTGCCAAAAAGAAAAAAAAAATGAAATATAGTAAAGATTGGGTTTAAATACTGAAAAATTAAGATGTCTACATACCCTACATATCTTACGCTTCGTTTACATCTGTCTATAGAATCCACATTGATGAGATGGTTCAAGGTTTGATATTTTCTTAGTATTTTTTACTCATTATGTAGAGGATCCACATAAAATTTGACATTGTTCTAAAACTTTTATCCTTATAAAGAATAGAGAACGTCTAAAATACCCAAAATTTAAAAATACATGTCCAAGAACTCCATGAACTTTTCAAAATAGCCAAAACCCCCAAAATTATCAAAATTAGATGTATAGACGTATTTGCCCTTATTAGATAAGGAAGAAACCAATTTTGACCAACTCTTAAATTTGGTAATAGGATATATTGAAGCATTTAATTTAGATAAGATATTAAATCTTTCCTAAAAATATTCTTTCAATTAGATCATACTTAAATTAACCTAAGTTTTCTCTCTAACTAAGATTTTTAAATTCTGCCTATTATAGTCATAACCTTTGTTTACAACACTTTTATGAAGTCATTTGCTTAATTTTATGGCTCATTTTTTGCCAATACAAAATTCTAGAATTAATTAACAAAAAATATAGTTAGTACAAAATGACTTAAACGTGCAAAATATTTTTAGCATATGCACAAAAATGAAACAAACGAGTCTAAATAATTTTTGCACAACCAAAAATGAAACAACAGAATTTTTATTCCCGTAATATAAATGCAAAAATTATAATGCATAAGCAAAAATTAATTTTTCAATGAAAAATTTTAAAAATTAAAAAAACATAGAGTCAATGCAAAACGATTGACACATGTAAAAATTTTGCAATGTTCAAACGAAGTGTAAAGAATAAAACTTCGATTTAAAAATAAAAGTGGTTAAAGCGCATCTACCTTTAAAAGTCCTCATTATTTCATGTTCAAATGGACAAAATTTATTTTTGCACAAAAAAAAAATCAAACAACGAATTTTTAAGTCAATCAATACAAATTGCAAAAATTGTAATGCATAAAAAAATTAATTTGATCTAGAAAAAGTATATTTTACAGGAGAAAAAAAAAACTCAAACACAAATATGATTCGTAACAAAAAATGAGAGAATGATCTTTTTTATTCATAATGCACTAGTGGAACCATTGTTTTATCAACAAAAAAAAGTGAAATCAAAATATTTTTTTCTTATGTCTTTTAGGTTAGAAAATAACAATAAATATAGTAGTTTATAGAAAAAAATCTTTAAAATATTAAGGAGATAAAAATGATTTTAAACAAAATAAGAAACTAATTAATTCAAAATTGTCAATTAAGTACCAATTAAGGAATATAATCTTATTAAGATATTATTCTCTAATTAAAAAAAGGGTAAACACGGAATTGAAAAAAAAGAATTATTGACTAGTGGGGTAAACAGAAATTTTATCCCTTAAAAAGTATAAAATGGTAAAAAAACGGAGGAATTTTGGCTATTATGAAATGTTTGTGGGTTTTTTGGTATTTGGCAGTCAAAAATAGGGTTTTTGAGCAAAATTATGTATAAAGAATTTGATTAAAATTTTTAACTTTTTGAATCATCTATTAATTTACTTTCAAAATTTAAGCAAATTTTTGATGAGATAAAAAATTTCATAATGACCCGATTTTTTATAAAGATCTTCTATATGGTAAGAAGATCATCTTCCCAAGAAACCAGTTTGAGAAGATGATCTCTCACTTTGTAGACCCTCCTTATTACAAGTGGTGGTTTGTGGGGGTGGAAGGGTCTTTTGGTTACTCACTTTGCTCATTTTATTTGCTTCCTCATTTGTTCAACTATTCTAAACGTTTACTTACCCCCCATATCCTGTGCAAGGCACGAGGCTTCTTTTAAAATAATTAGAAAATTTAGTTGTTTTAGAATTTGAATTTATGTCTATAATGTATATTTTTTTAACCCACACCTAAGAGAGAGGGTTGTTAACCTAATAATGCATAATAGATTGGGCCATATGTTTATAATGTATGTTCTTTTAACCCACACAGAAGAGAAGATGTTTTGTTAACCCAAGGCTTCTCCTATAGTATATAATAATAGATTTGTTTCATGTCACTTATCAAAATAGTTTTAAATCTTTTTAAGTGAATATTAATTTTAGGGATAATAGCCAAAACATCAAATATATAACGTTTTTAATCCATTTAGTACACAAGATTTTTAATAAGACTGAAATACCTTTTTTAAAGCTTTTTGAATCTGTTTAGTTCTATTTAAACTTTTCTAAATCTATTTAGTCAATTCCTTCCTTTTTAATGTTTCTGTTATACCCTTATTATATTTATCATTGTCAAACTTGTACAGTTGTATGAGAGAGGACTAACGTTATCTTTTTGTTTTTAAACTTTAAAATGTTATATCTCTTCAACTAAAATTCTAATTTTGACAAAATTCATATATTTAGAAAGCACTTTTTGAGATCTTTGAAACTAGCCCAGTCAAGAATGGTTTTCTAAAAATAAAAATCATAAAATTTATGCAAAAACGTTTTTGCATCAGTTCTCATGCAAAAACATTTTTGCATCAGTTCATTTAAACACGGCTCTTCAACTAAAATTCTAATTTTGACAAAATTCATATATTTGGAAAGCACTTTTTGAGATCTTTGAAACTAGACCAGTCAAGAATGGTTTTCTAAAAATAAAAATCATAAAATTGATGCAAAAACATTTTTGCATAAATTTTGTGATTTTTTTTTTGAAAACCATTCTTGACTGGTCTAGTTTCAAAGATCTCAAAAAGTGCTTTCCAAATATATGAATTTTGTCAAAATCAGAATGTTAGTTGAAGAGATAACATTTTAAAGTTTAAAAACAAAAAAAGATAACGTTAGTCCTCTCTCAAGAGAGAGAGAGAGAGAGAGAGAGAGAGAGAGAGAGAGAAAGAGAGAAGAGTAAAGTGGGGTAGTACGTGGTGAAGGGGCAGATTTGTCTAAATTTTATTTTTAGACTAAATAGACTCATATAAAATTTGGTGGCCTGAACAGACTGAAAAAAATTATTTTGGACCTTTTGGCCGTTCCCCCTTAATTTTATTGCATGTGGCATGATAATGTCTGCTATTGTTTACAACTTAGACTTGGAATTCATTTTTGTTACTATTGAATTATTGATATCATAAAAATAGATTCACCTTTCTAACTAAGAAAAGGAATATTATTTTAGTTTATCTAATCTTAGAATAATTCTACCAAATATAGGAGACAAAATAGAAATGTAAAATGATGAAAATCTATAAATAATGACAAATAAAGTACATAGGAAACCAATGCATATGTCGGATTCAAATATGGTTCCGTTTGTTTTTTTTGTTTCACAGATCTGAAGTACTTAAATTTGTCAAACCAAAAATGAGATTAAAAATAACAAACACTATCTTGCTTTGTGACTCTAACTTTGGATGTCTTTTTGTGTGGATTCAATTCAAAAAATCCCCATCTTTTTTTTTTTTGTTTTTGTCTTTATCTTGCTTCAGATGATGACTGTCTTTGTACCTTTCGGCGCATATTTCTATCTTGCTTTGACCAAAGTTTGACTGAAATTAGTTAATTAGTTTACAATTATCTTACACCATCTCTACTTTATTAACTTAATCAATCTTTAATTAATTAATAACAGACATAACTTTAACTTTTATGCAGTACATAACCAACCATCAGTACAATCATCATAAAATATCAGGACCCACCAATAAATCGGTCTCCACTTGCTACCTATAATTAACTTACATAAAACAAATAATATATTGAGATTGATTAATTATTTGATTAATAATTAGAAAAACACGTGTTAAATTATTAAGAGTCCTATTCCTAGTCTTTAAACAATCTCTCCTTAAAATCTCTTGCACATAATAAATTTTTTTTCTTATTAATAAAAATGAGAGTAAAATATGAAAAAGAGAATATATATAAACTGTTATTTTTATTTAATATTAAGGTTTTTATATATAATATATTTTAATGTTAATGTTAAACTATTTAATATAAAATAAAAGTTTTTTTTTTAATATACGAGCGTTCAACAACCACAAATTCGAGTGAGTACGTGTAAACGCGAATGATCAGAAGCAAGTTTAGGTGCTTAATGACTACAAAAAGTTTAGGTGCTTAATTTAAATAAATTACAAACAACTGTTCAGAAACAGTTAACTCGTATTATTGTTGACCATAAGATTACTTTAAACACAACAAAGCATGCCTTGCTCACATGTTATATTCTGCAAAGGTTTCATTTCTTTAATGTCCCAAGAAGTATTAGTCAAATGTAAAACCCTAAAAGATCTCTCAATCTTTTCTCCTTTAAATTTGTGGGGGACCCTTTTTTTTCTTGGTTTTAAGCTTAGTCTCTATCCATGTTTTACTTTAGAAAGAGTTGATGTAGAGATTAGACAAGAGATGGTCGGCCACATATATATATATATATACCCCATTTTTTAGATGTATATCCATTACTTTTGATGGTTAATTTGACATGTTCATTATTTTCAAAAATTGGCACTCTCTTCGACTTGTGTCAAATGGCATTGACCAACAAAAAACATGTGACCAAATTTAAAATGCAACCATCCACAAACACAAGTACAAAATTAACTTTTAGCCACGGTTTTGTCAGAATGAGGTACCGTGGCTATATGATTTTCAAAAAGGTTAAAACCGTGGCCATAGACTAATTTTGTACTAGTGACAATTTTATTAGAAATAAAGCCCTGCTTTGTATGTAGGAAAAATTCGCATCTGCAGTTATTCTTAGTTAAATTGATAAATCAGCTGCTTGATATGGTATTCTTCTGCTAGATAGGATACCAACTAAAAGTTAATTTTATCATTAATTTTTTAAAATTGTAGGGGTCATGTCAAATTAGCCATTAAAAGTAGGGGCCCGGTTATATAAAAAACTATCATTTATTGATATCATCTCTCTTTTATTATCAGTTGATATGTTGCTTTGACTGGGATTATATAACGAATTCTAGTAAGCATTAGTATATAACTGTTTAGCGGCTTTCTTAATTAATTGCAGAAGGCTTAGGTCTGTAGGTTTTGCCTTCTCACACGATCTATGAAATACTTTAGTATATATTAGTAATTATTTATTGGTAATCTTAGTTAGAGAGGGTTTAGGTCTTTAATAATTAGGGCTTGTCTTCTAAGCAGTGGACAAGCAGAAATCTTAAATAAAAGCCAATTATGGAGAGGGTCTGTTAATTGAGACTTTATATTACTTTTTTTAAAAAATTTTTATTAAGAAGCTTATTCTTTTTTTTTTAGTTATCAATCAAATAGTTTGTATAAAAATTAAAATAATTAAATAACAAAAAAAAAGAGATTTTGAGGTGATATTACTATAGCAGAATCACAGTTGAAAAAAGTCAATTATTTTATTTTATTTTATTTTATCTGAGTTATAATTATTTTATTTTATTTTATCTGAGCGATAAAGAAGATTACAAAAATTAATAAAATAAATAAATAAAACGGATCATGTTATAGAAATTAACTACAATAATTATAGAAGACAAATTATATTAGTACTAAAGTGTAAACAAGAGATATAGGGAGAATGCATAATTTCATTCACTAGAGATTGTATCTCTTCTTACAATATCATTCAAAACAACAATAAGTACTATCTATTTATAGGTAGGGAGGATGCCTATGGGAGTGACACATGTCATCACATGTGTCAAATGATGGCAATACAAGTCTTAGAGCATCTCCAATGCAGTTGTGAATGTGATAAAAAGTAGGTGCAACATAGGAAAGAAAGACTTTTGCTCCAAAAAACCTTCTCCAATGCAATTGTGAAGACAAAAGTGGAAGTTGACGTGGCAATGAGAATGAAAGACATTGTGAAACCCATTGTCTAGTTCTAGACAACCAACTTCACAATGTCTTCACATCCACGTCACTAATTATGAATAAAATATAAAAAAAATTAGTGAAATAAAAAAATATTTTTATTTTTATGCCCTAGAAAAACTGTTTTTTACAGTTACTAAAATTTTTTTAGTTTTAGTGGGATTTTTACCGCCAATTTTTTTAACAAAAATAATTTTACATTTTTTACAAATTAAATGCCACATAAGAAAAAAAGCATGTGAAGACTTTTGCATTGGAAGTGACTTCTTATTTTTGAATGTCTATTGTGAAGTTTTTCCTGATAATGAGGAAGACATTGTCTTGGGCAATATGCCACATAGGAAGCACAAGATATTTTCAGACATTTGCATTGGAGATGCTCTTAGGATAGTGACACATTAGGTGATGACTCACCTAATAAAGAGCTTGGTGTAATTGTATACTTTAAGAGATTGACACCTTAGGAGCTAGGTGTCTCCATAGTGGGCAGCCACATGTCCCCATATAACAGATCATGTGTTTTAGTTGCGTGAAAATTGGATGTCCCTTTTAAAAAACATGTTTACCAATTTATGAAGGGTAATGGGGAAACTTTTATATGTGTATATAATTATGAATTGAAGAAAAGATATTATGAATTGTAGATTTTTTTTTTTTGGGATAAAGAGCGTAATAATGTTGATTGTCATTATGGGTCAATTTTTCACACGTCCATTACGTTATATTTACGCCTTCTTGTAATTTGAGTATTAGTCCCCTCCTACATACCAAGAAAAAAGAAAAAAGATGATACGTCTTTGCCATGCTATGTATAGTCACATTTAAATTTAATTAACAGAAAATAAGTGAGATATCCTTGCATGAGAAAAAAAGAAGGAAATTAAGGAATTTTTTTTATGTATGCACAGTCCTTAGATGTATTTTCGTATGTAAAAAGATAAAAAAATCCTCTAATGAATAAAAGGTGGTGTACTTTAGCAAACCCTTTTTAATTAATTTTACCATAAAAATGACGATAACTTTTAAAATATAAATCGAATTTAAAAAAAATTTATACAGTAGCAAAAAAATTTCAAGATTTTTAAAACAAGATCATATATGCATACGAAATTTTTTTTTAAAAAAAAACTCAAAAAAACCCATTTACAAAACTATAAAAATCTAAATTTTATATATGCAAACTATAATTTGTATACTGCAAATGTCAAAAACAAACCTATTAACAAAGCAATACAACCCAGATTGTATGCAAACTATAATTTACATACTGAAAATTTTAATTTGTATATAGTTAATTTAAAAAAAAAAATCATTCACAAAGCTATAAAACTCAGATTGTATTCAAATCAACTATAATCTGCATATAATTAATTTTTTTTAAAAAATCCATTCACGAAGCTATAAAACCCAGATTGTATACAAACTATAATTTGCATATAATTAATTTTTTTAAAAAAAAACTTATTCACGAAGTGTATGCAAAAAATGCATGAAAATAGATTATGCAAACTATAACTTGCGCATTGAAGTTATAATTTATATTATCGCAAGCAGTTATGGGTTTCCATAGTTTAATTACGAATTTCTTTTTTTTTGAATTTGGTATTGCTGTCCAATTTCATTTTAAAGATCTTGAAAAATGCTTTCCAAAAATATAAATTTGGTCAAAATCAAATTTTTGATAAAAATTTATAGCATATTAAATTTTAAAAAATATTATTTTCTCTCTCTACCATGTCATCGGTCCCTACAAGCAAAAATATTTAGAAGTCAATATTTTTAGCAAAGAAAAAGATAGCTTAGGTACCAAAATTTTGCAGCTTTAAAATAAAAGAAAGAAACCACTTTGCTTACAGAATGCTAAAAGGTAGGGATTAGGCTTACAAAACAAAAGTGTTTGTCCTCTCCCTGAAATCGTTATAAAAGGAGGACTTTCAGCCCAATAATGTGTTTAATTAAAAAACTGTGTTAGCGTGACACCAACTATTTGGTGTCAATAGTGTTGACACCAAGCCTTTTAGGCCCAACACAAGGGCTTAGGTCCCACTCCAAATATTGATATTTGTGAGGATGTTCTCCTAATCAAGTAGATCATTCTCACGAAAAATCAACCAATTCTAAAATTTCTAACCAGATCAAAAGTAGGATTCTATTCCTAACTGTTTATGTTATTGATTTTCTTAGAATAGAGGCCTACTTTTGATCTGGTTAGAAATTTTAAAATGGGTTAATTTTTTGTGAAGATGATCTACATGATGAGAATAACATCTTCACAAAATATCAACTCTTGGAGTGGGTCCTAAGCCTCTGTATTGGGACCCAACGTTTGATGTCGACACTATTTGACACCAACAGTTGGTGTGAGCCTAGCACAATTTTTATCATTAAAAGAATTGAATTGCAGAAGAAAAGAAGGAATTACATGAGATAGAATGTAAAGAGAAGAAAATGAGAAACAAAAGAAAAAAGTCAGGCGGTAGAAAAAAAAAATGCAATTAAAAAGGAGAAATAGTGAGCGTTACCCTTCAAATACAATTGAAGAGAAAATAAAAATGATTACAGACCAAAAAAAAAATGCATTTGATTCATCAATTTTGAATTTTCATTTTGTAATAAATATAGTAAATATTAAAAAGTAAAATTTGTATAATTTATTTATCTACTTTCCTTCCTTTAATGTTTGCTAATTATGACATGTAGAGAACATGAGTTTGAGTAATGTAGGATTTCTTTTATTGATAAAAGTGATTCACTGATCAAAAGAAGAGTACATCGGAAACAAACCAAAAGCCCATCAAACAATGATACTTATTAACCTTATTTTCCTTCAACATAAATACTCAATATACAAATTGATTGATAGATTAGTCACCAATTTTTTTACTTTTAACGACATAAGAGACAAGTACTTCAGCAAGTTAAGATGACTACAAAACTACATTCTTTCCATTGTACTCCTAGTTGGCCGCTCTAGTAGGTATTATTTGAGATGCTTTTGTTCAATATTTGACCTAGAAGTTTATTTGAAAACTTTTAATAACTTTTTATTTGACATTTCTCGAATTATGTAGCAGGCATCCATTTGCATCATCCATTCCATAATTCACTATTTCTAGAAGTAACATGATCACTTCTTAAGTTTTCTCCAACATCCCAATTGAATGCTTATTTTCAAGAAGACAACAGTGAAATTGCATGATAGAACTCATTCTCATACTGCTCCAAATCTTAAGAATGGTTAAAACTAAAACTAGGTGCATGTCCTTATTTATAGGCTTGAGCTGTATAAGAGTAGCATTAATTTTAAATTGCTAACCATTTTTTAAAATTCTCTTAAAAAATATCTCAACTCTAGGATGTTCTACATTCTCCAAATCTAGAGATTTAAAAATAAATGTCCAACAGTCTAATTATCGAAAAGGGGAACCACAAGATTCTTTTATTTTAATATATTAATTTCACATTTTTGAGAGGTGAAATTCGTAATAAAAAGGGTCATTTTACAGGTGGATATATATGAAGATCGACAGGGATTTTTACAAATTTTATCCATTGAAACAAACTAATTTTATTAATAATTTAGGATTAAAAGAGTCCATAATTAATACCATCCCGTTCCATCTCCATGTAAATTTATATAGATATTATCTCTCTTTAATTTAATTATTAGTTGATATGTTGCTTTGACTGAGATTATATATATAAAATATTCTCTGATAGAAAAACAGAGATTTTCAAACATTGGTTTTAAGGTTTTAGGGATTGCCCTCTAGGAAGTGAACAAAATTATTTTTTTATTAGAAAAATTATCTTTATTTATTTATTATGTGTTTGGATGTAGAATTCATGTTTCCCTTGGAAAACATGAGTCCTTGGAAACATGAATCCCTAGAAATATGAATCTTTTAGTTTGTTTGGCAACCATAAAAGAATCAATAGATTCATGTATCCTTGGAAGCTTGAATCCTTTGGTTTGTTTGGCTGCGATTTAAAATCAAAGGAAAATCTCTATTTTGTTGTTTTAATTTTATGGGGTGTAATCTACATTGAGTTGGGTGCATACATAGTGAATCCTTAGTTTAGAATTCATGCAAATTCTAAGGGGGGAGGTGGGACTCCAAAACATGGATTTGCTGGAAAACATGTTTTCCTGGGAAACAAGTTTCTAGGGATTCTTGGCAGCCAAACAGACCAGGGAAATATGAATCCCTGGTCCCCACTGAATCCCTACCTTGAAATCCCCCATCCAAATAAACCAGTACTATATTACTATAGTAAAATCACAATCGACACTCCTTCTGATTCATACATGTGGGACGGTAATATAGGGTTCATTTTCTTTAATATAAAAATATATTATTCCTTTACTTATCCCCCTCTCGATTTTTAACTCAAACTCTACGCGTGTGAAGTCAATATATAATGGTGGAAGGCACGTGTTGTATGCGTAGCTATTTTATTTGAATTTCAAATAAAAACGATTATTATTATTATTATTATTTTAGAGTGACAATTTTTTTATTTAAATTTGAAAGAAAATTAATAAAAAGATTGGATCACGTGTTTTAGTTGCGTGAACATTGGATGTTTTTAGAACCTCTAAGAGCATGGCCACTGGGTGCCTCAGAACCTCAAAGCCAATAAAAAGTCATAGTTAGTGGGGTGCCTCAGAACCTTCACCTGAACCACTTGTTTGGGGTGTTCTATAGGAGTTAAGGGTATCCGCAAAAATCTTCTACAACGCAGAAGTTATCCGCAAGAAGGAGACCTCACGGAACTTAACCGCCACAAATATCTTTAAAAAAATCCTAAAAACAATGGTGTCTTGGAAGTCTTTCACAAGAAAAAAAAATCCTAAAAAAAAGGAAAAAAATAAGAATGGCGAAAATGTTACACGAGAACTTTTTTAAAATTCTTAAAAAAATGGGATTGCGAAAATCTTATGCAAGATTTCGCCCAATCCCATTGGCCCTACGCAACATCAGAACCTTAAACCTAAACCAAATTTTGGTGGGTTTGAGGTGTATGACTAGCCCTGCTCTTACAAAATAATTTACTTGCAAATAGCAACTGCAAAGATATATTTTTCCATTTTATTATGAAGGTGAGAGGGAGAGGGAGACTTTTATATGTGTTTATAGCTGTGAATTGATGAAAATATATAATCTCAAAGAGAGTAAAAGCCACGCTTTGATTTTTTTTGAAAGGAAAAGCCGCGCTTTGAGACGTTAGCGTGACATGTAGTATAAACTGTCGTTATAGTGAAATTTTTGTTCCTTCAAGTCTCACAATATACAATTTCTTTAATTTCAAGCCTAAATAAAAACAAAACGAGTGGTGATATCCCCATTCTCTTCCTCACTCTCTTATCATCTTTCTCTCTCTCTTTTTCTTTCTGTCTTTCTTTCTCCCTTCTCTCCCTGCTGAAGGTGGCGAGATTTCGGACAACGAAAGTGGTGGTTGATGCAGCGGTGGCCATGGCTGAGAAAGAAGAAGAGAGTTTTTTTTTAATGTTTAATAAAAATAAATTTTTTATTGAAAAGGGGTTGGGATATCCCCTAGTTCATTGAAAAGAAGCCCCCAAGTGTATTTTGAAAAAATAGAGATATCCTCTAGTCTAGAATATCTCCAAGTGTAAGTGAGGATGAGGATATCACTACTCATAAAAAAAAATTTCACTCAACTATTCACCTTTGGACCCGAACACTATTCCGTTCTCAGCCGAAACCCGCCTTAGAGATTGAACGTCGACTTATCTTATTGCCATTCAATCTAAGACAACGATGATAGCTTGTAGTGAACAGAATGTCGGCACAACACATAGGAATAGTGAAAATTGCTTGTTGGTCTCATTTTTTTTTGTATATTTTCGTCTAAGGTCCTATTTGGTAGGCTTCAAATATTAGGAATGCCTTAACTTGTATGAGTTTTGGTAGGAATTAGTAGTATACTTTTTAAGAAAAATGGCCAAAAATCTAATATATAACTTTTTGAATTCATTTAGTCCACAAGATTTTCAACAAGGCTGAAATAAGTTTTTAAAGTTTTTTTTAATCTTTTTAGTTATTTTTAAATTTTTCTAAATTTATTTTTAGTCCATTTCTCATTTTTTTTGAATACCAATTTCGACGTTTTAGCCTTTTTCAATTACTTTCTAGTCGTTTTCAACTTGTAGAGCTTTTAATAAGAAAAATTAGTTTTTAACAAATATGTCTTACTTGTTACCTATAATTAACTTACATAAAACACAGAATATATAAAGATTGATTAATTAATTGATTAATAGTTAGCAAAATACGTGTTAAATTAGTAAGAGTGCTGTCTCTACCCAGAGGACGACAAGTGTATCTGCATGTTAAGTCTAATACACAAAGATATTTGTGTTTTCCCTTCTTGGATAAGCCTTTGAACTTCCATGCAAGCAGTAATGACATTAAAGAGTTGGGCCTTATCAAATTCTGATTAACTGTAGAAGTAAAGAAAAGCCATACTTCCCTTGAGACCTTACAATAGAGTAGCAAGTGTATTTTTGTTTCCTCTGCACAGTTACAAAGATAATAGCAATTGGGAAGTCCATCCTCTGATTTTTAGATTATCCATAGCCAAAATTTTTTCCTTACTTGCTATCCACATAAAAAAGCCCACCTTGTAAGGCTAGTCGCGGGACCAGAAAATACTGTAAGGGAAAGATTGATCCAAATCTCGATCCTTTTTCGAATAAAAAACTGAAACTGAGAATTTACCTTTTAATTATTTCTCATTTCCACCAAATTCTATCTTCTTCCTCCATAATAACTACATCATCTAGGATTCCCATCAATTCAGTAAGTTCACCCATCTGAATGTCATACAGCCTTCTATCAATGCCTAGATTCCATTGATCCCTGTTTTGTTGACTAAAATAATTCTCCCCGTTTTGTTAACATTTATACATTCTCAATGCAACTCCATTTCGGGACTGAGCTTCTGTAATTACGTTGAATCGACTATGCCTCCTTCTCAGGCTCGGCCTTGAGCCAAAGCACCACAAGCGGTGCTTTGGGCCCCAAGTTTTAGAACGCCACTTAGGCCCAATCGTTCAATAATTAGACTATATATTTCAACACAAGGGGCCACATCCTCCTAAATTTGCTTTGTGCCTCATAGTTCTCAGGGCCGGTCCTGCTCCTTCTAAGTCTGAACTGTTGTTAATAGATAGTAAAGAATGGTTCAAAAAAATAGATCAAAAGAAGGAAAATTCATTTCAACAACGAACAATGGCGAACTCTAACCAAAAGTTTACTGGACCAACAGAGGATTTGCAAATATTTGAATTTCGACAGCGATGATAGTTTTCCTGCTCCGAGCGATTCAATTTGAAATTATTAAGGATGCTAACTTGAATTCTCTAGCATGCATCCATCTGCATTCCATAATTCATTGTTTCCACAAGCTTCATGATCTCTTTTTAAGTTTTCTCCAGCATCCCAATTGTATACTTTCAAGAAGACATTAATGAAATTACAATTAAATTCGATAGAACTTATAATACTGCTCAAAATCTTGAGAATGTTTAAAACTAAAACTAGCCGCGTATATGTCCTTACTTACTTATAGGCTTGAGCGGTAGAAGCAATGGTTAAGATTATATACTACTCGAAATGGTTTTAAATTGACAACTATTCTCTAGAATTCTGTAAAAAAAAAAAAAATCTAAATTCTACATTGTTCTATGAAATTGTTGAAAGTTCTTAAAATTATCTAGCCAAAGACATTCACAGAATCTAGACATTTGAAAATAAATGTCCAACAGTCCAATTATTTGTAAAAAAAGGCTCATTTTTAACTGTAGATATATGAAGATTGGGATTTTTACAATTTTTATCCTTTGAAACAAACTAATTTCATTAATAATATTTTAGGGTTAAAAGAATCTGTAATTAATTCCCACTCTTGAAGATTTGGAAAATTCGGCCACACCACCCCGTTCCATCTCCATGTATACATAGGACTATAGGAGTTTTTCTAAGATGTCCATCAATATTTAAAAAATAAATAAAATCAAAACTCCTTCAATATTTTAAAAAACTTCAAAACTCCTTTGGACTTGGTCAAATGGCGGGGTTGGCCGACAAAAAAAATGTGATCAAATTTAAGTGTTAATTTGTTGGATTAAACTCAAAATTTTCAAATTAATATTCATTTTCTTAAAATGCGACCATAAACACTAGTACAAAAATGACTTTCAGCCACGGTTTTGGTGGAATGAGTTATCCTGGCTATATATACTTTTAGAGAAGGTTAAAAACCGTTGCAAAAACCCAAATTTATTATACTGTGACAATTAAGTAAGAAACTAAAGATTGAAAGTGTAATTTTACAAAAAAAAATTTGTTGAAAAAATAAAGTTAATTTTGGCATTTTAATTTTAAACTTACATTTGCCCAAGGAGTTGGGGGATATGTATATAATTAATCATTAAGGGAGTTATGTCAAATTAACTATTAAAAGTAGGGACTTCACGGCGTACCCCATTATCTCTATTTTTATTATTAGTTGATATGTTGCTTTGACTGAGATTATATAAAGTATTCTAGTATTTATTAGTATAATTGCTTATTGGTTTTCTTAATTAATTACAGAGGGTTTA
This sequence comes from Macleaya cordata, assembly GCA_002174775.1. Classification (NCBI taxonomy): domain Eukaryota; kingdom Viridiplantae; phylum Streptophyta; class Magnoliopsida; order Ranunculales; family Papaveraceae; genus Macleaya; species Macleaya cordata. The sequence goes on from MVGT01000322.1 coordinate 94,010, forward strand.
GGTCAATTATTTATCAATTAAATAATTGAATAAAGCATAAAATAATTAAATAAGAAAAAATAAAAATTTTGAGCTGACAAAATTTAAAAAAATCTGTACTATATTACTATAGTAAAATCACAGGATCAAAATGTCCTCTTCTTAATTTTTTTACCCATGCAAAAGTTTTGTCACTCATTCTCGGTTTAAAGTTAGAGGGGGTAGTCAATCCAGATATTCATGGACATTAAGGTCACCGACCCACTGACCCACTGACCCACGAAAGTTTAGCCAGAGATTTAGCCCATTGATGGGCTTGGACCTAATTTCTAAACAGATGCTCTCTTAACGGCCGTTATATTGGATTTGGGCTTTGGCAAAAATCATTAATGGATCACTCTTTAGATTTTGTTTGGGAGGTCTTATAGGCAGGCCCCAAAATCTTATAGGCAGGCCCTCTCTAGAGGCACCCCCAATTTGGCTATAATCTTATTGGCACCCCTTATCTTATAGGCACCCTCCATGTTGGTCAATCTATTTTGACCCGTTATAGTGTATTAGGCCTTCATCTATCATCCATGTTGGTCAACCATTAATTACTGTTAGAGAGAGAAAGAGAGACAGCGAGAGAAAAAGAGAAGAAGAAGGAGAACACAACGTCCTCATCCGTCACCACCACTGCCATCGCCACTGCGGCCACCACCCTCTACCTTCCTTTGTTGATGCAAAGCTTCAAGCAATTTGTCAAAGCTTGGGTTCCACCTTGCAGAAAAAGGGAAAATCGAGCAAAATCAGAGAATTTGATGTTGCAGAAACGGCCATGGAATGAGTCGGAGAATTTGATGTTGCAGAAAATCGGCACTGTACTGCCGATTATAAAAGTGATACCCGGTAGCACGATGTAGGAAAAA
>MVGT01000322.1:112772-192939 GCA_002174775.1 Macleaya cordata
AAAAATGACGGTTATATCCTTTTAACCAGTTTTTAAATAATTTCTCAAACTTTTTTAAAAACCTATCACTGTGTAACTCGGTCTTGTAGGCTAAATAAGAGAAAGCTAAAACACCTTTTTAGCTTATATGACTGTGGATGCTCTTATAAGGTTGATAATCTAGCTTCAACCGCAATTATTTCATCTTGGGCATTCAGTCATACTTACAGTACGCTATAATTCATTTTTATTTTATTTGTTAGAAGATAGAGATATATTATTCAAGGGTCCTGTTAACGTGTGCCCTAAGGGCACACGATAAGGTTGTTTTTCAAAGAATTTTTTTGTAAGTTAGAGGTCTTCAAATCAACTGAATTTTTGTAGACATAGTATTATCATTATTTATAACATATCTACAAAAAAACAGCTCAATCAGAAATATCTAACCATCCAAACAAATCACTTTAAATGTGAGCCGTTCATTCACACTATTAAAGTCTAAATTAAGTGTTCATGGTATTAGATGGTGCTAGAGGTCTCGGATTGAGCTGATTTTTTTACATATGATCCAAATAGTATAAATAACATACATATCTAAAAATTAGCCCATTTGGACAAACTTAAGAAACTAAACAAAAAACAAAACCTAAAAGCTTATCATGTGTTAACAAAATCTATTATTCAATTATAAATATAAGTAAAACTACGTACGAGAGATTCACTAATAAGGACTCAGAGAACACCACCTTCAACAGGCAGAAGAAAAACGTTATAAAAAAGGCAGAGAAACCATCTCAAACCATCAACAATCGAGAGCACACACTTGAACGTTCATAATTAAAAAGTCTTTCAACATGTTTTAGTATCTATATCTATATTATTACTATATAATATAAATACTTGAGTAAAGCCTATTTTACTGTATGTTTTTCTGGTAGTAAATTGCATATATATAGTTGTAAATTATTTACATAAAATTAGACTGGAACCCCAATTCTAGCTATGCATTAACTTCCCACCCAGTTAACTTTGGCTTTTTAAATGCAACCCAATTTTTTTTTTGTCTTTTGTACACATAGAATTTTTAACTCTTTGACTTGGTTTTATTTTTTATTAACATATTTTTCCTTCATTTGTTTGGAAAGGAAGTAATAGAGAGAATTTTAGAAAGAGAAAAAGAGATCGTAGGTGATGACTTGGGGCTGCCTTGATCTTTACCATTTTTCTAGCGAGTTAGATATGTCGGCGATCACTTCATCATCTTCTTCTTCTCCTTCATCTTCTTCTTCTAGAGAGAGAATTTTAGAGAGAGAGAAAGAGAGATTATAGGTGATGGGGGGCTGCTTTCTTCACCATTTTTCTGGCGTATTTGATCTGTCGGCGATCACTGATCATCCTCTTCTTCTTCATCTTCTTCATCTTCTTCTTCTAGAGAGAGAATTTGAGAGAGAGATATATATGTTAGAATATCTCATTAGAGATATCGTGGGACACATAAGGTGGCCCACATCTCTTAGTTGGTTATATCACGTAGGTTTTTGAGTTTTAGAGTTTTAAAACTTAATGCAACCACTTACCTATTTTGTAGCTAGTTGAGATAGTGGGAGTTAGTTAAAACTACCCATAACCAACACGTAATCTCTTTGATGGGAAGAGATTTATAAGGACAAAAAAGATATGGAAAGGGTTCCCTAGTCGACTAAGTTTTATGTATGGTTGCCTGTGTTCCATCAAGAGGACCATTGATTTTAGGTTTTCTTAGAATCGACTAGAAGAACACCTTTCTCATTAATCCGAGCTTAAATTATTGAAGACTATAACTAGATCTATTTTTAGAGCTTTATTACATCACGATCAGAGATAGTTAGAGCGTTGATCAAGCTGCGTACGTGTGGATCAACGGTGGATTTCAGATCAAATTCATTCATTAATTTCTGATTGCCATGTATGGAGGTATGATCCTTAATTTTCCGCTGCATAATTCTTACAATATATATATATATATATATATATTGTAGGTGATGGGGCTGCCTTCTTCACCATTTTTTCGACTAGTTAAATCTGTCGGTGATCACTTCAACATCTTCTTCTTCTGCTCTATCTTCACCTTCATCTTCTTCATTTTCTGTTAAAAAAAAAGTATGCAACTGACATGCAAGTGAGTTGCAAGTGACATGTAACTGACATACAACTAATACGCAAGAGACTTATAAGTGATATGCAAGTGACATACAACTGAGGTGCAAGTGAGATGCAACTGTGTATGCAAGTGTTATGCAACTGTATTTTTGTATTTTGAAAAAAAAAATCGACAACTAATCTAGATGATATCAGATCTAAAAAATGAAAGCAATAAAAAACCTAGGTCAAAGCAAATTAATATTCAAAAAAAAACCCTAGATCTCAAAAAAATAAAACCCTAGATCTTATCTCCATCGATCATCTTCTTGTTCTTCTTTTTTCTTCTCTCTCTCTCTCTCTGATTTCTTCTTCGTCGATCGTCTTCTCCGATCGAAATTTATCATTTTCTCCGTTCTTTGTTCTTCAAGTTCTCTGTCGATCGTCTTCTCTCTGATTTCTCTCTCTTCCCTCTTGTCTCTTTTTAGTTTTTAAGGAAGGATATTATTGTCTTTTACTCTATTTTGGATTTTATTTAAAATGTCAAAGTTGAGTGGGGTGGAACCTAAATTGAGGGCCGATTTTGAGTTTAATTCCTTATTCCTCAATTATTTATCAAATAGCGGGCATAGTTGGTACTAAAGAAAATATACTTTAGCATTAAAAATGAGCAACATATACAATTATACATTAATAAATAACAACTATAATTAAAGAACAAACCCAACCTTAATATATGCAATGCACATACACGAAACTTGTATATATAGTTCGGAAACTAAATGTCGAAAGACTTAAATCCACAACTCTTGGATGATAAAGAGGGTCCCTCAATATTGCAACAAAGCATGTGCAGTGGGTAATTAGCCAATTAGGTATCCATTATTATTTTATTATTTGAATGTATATTAGTGGTTCTTCACTGTATTATTTTTTAATGAATATTAGTGGAACTTTATGAAGAGGTATTTTTCATGTTTTAATAACAGAAAAAAAAAAACTTTGACCTGACTTAAACAAAGCTACGGTCAGTTAAACTTTCTAAAATATATATAGGGTATATAGCGTTTTAGTAGACAGTTGACTCTAACCAATCATATATTATGAGGTTTTGATGGCCCCTTATGTATTGCAGCTCTCATTAATTATAAGCAGGTTTTAGTGGCCCCATATTACAGCTTGACGTGCACTCTAGCTTCATTGGTTAAACAAGTACTAAATAAGAGTATCAAATAATAACATTATTGTAATTATCTTTAAATAATTGTATTTTTGTAATTAATTTCTAGAAGATAAATTTGATTTCCACCCTGTTTTTTACACTCATTTATCCACATAAAGATGATTTAAAAGTTGGTTTAATGGTTTTGATTTACATAATCAAGATAATATCCTAAAAGTTCAAACCTTGAATCAATTTCACGCAAATTCCCCAGATAGATATATAAGCGAAGTGTAAGGAAAAAAAAAGGTGGAATATGAGTGTAGAAATGGATTGTGCTAACATGCAGGGCGGAGCCAGGATCTTTACATTGCAGGGGCCAACACATTAAGTAATTTTATATTAAAACATAAGAAAATTTTTAAATACTTAAACTACATTAGGATAAAAAGATAAAATACCATCATCTAAACTTAACATGAAATTAAAAATAATATAAACATGTTCTAAAGCGTTTTAACTCAATCATAAATTAAAATGGGACTCGACGTTCTTTCAAATCACGGAAATCATCTATGATTGATTCTAAACTAAACTTTTTGACAATTTCATTTTCAATGCACATAATTAAAGAGTCCGTGAGAAATTCATCATCCATTTTGCTGCGAAGCCTAGTTTTAATGATGCGCATAACTGAAAATGATCGCTCTGTAGTTGCAGTAGAAACTGGAAGAGTAAGTACAAGCATAATCACTCTGTAAACAAGCGAAAAACTTGATGATCTTCTAGTCTTTACCAACCAATTACATAAATCAGAAATAGTTGATAAATTTTTGAAGTCTAGATGTGGAACTACACTATGCTAATAAGTTAACTAAATTTATTAAAGTTAAATATAATCTAACAATATATAATAATAAATTTCTAAAAATCTTGGGGGGGCCATGGCCCCCTAGGCCCTTTAATAGCTCCGCCCATGCTAACATGCAACAATAGGAGTGAAAACATGGTACTCCTTTTGAGTGGCATGCAAATACTAACATAATCGGCTTTACATCGGCTTAAACGAGTCTATGTTATTGAACAATGGGGGTGACTTTGCACTGAAAAAGAAAAAATTTCAATGCACGAATAAGTGTTGTCTTTTAAGAGATGTTTCTCCCCTTCCGGTAGAAAACCGCGATGTCACTCTGGGATGGTTAAAGAAATCTCTCTCAGAATACAATGGAGATTGTTGGGCTACCAATGGTTGTCACCAACAATCATCTACCCCCGTTCGTACAACAAAAAAAATGTAACACTACAAATGAAACTATAAAAATATCAAACATATGTAAGCCTCATTTTAAAAGGGCCATTATCAATATATATCGAACATTGCTATTCGCGTGCGTAAGCTAATGACGTCCGCAAAAAATAGAACCATGTACCAACAGGCATATATAGGAAGAAATACCAGTATTGATGATGTAAAGATGATATCATCAATTATCAACATGTATAAAAAGAAGCGCCATTAACAATAAAGCAGCTACGTGGAAACATCAATGAGAAGGTACAACCATCAATGATATGAAATAGTACTCAAAATGTTATAAATTGTGCACAATGTCACATTCCAACAATTGTAACATATACATTTGTACATCCAATCTTGCTAGCTAATATTGAATCTTGAACCCATGCCTCTAGAAGAATGAGGAGGGGTCCCAACCACTTTACTCTAATTACATGTTTTAACGCAATTTTAGATCTATCCGTAAATTATCTAATTTTTTGTGGAGTTAAAATTTTTATAAAATAGTATAATATTTTTATTGATGGAAGAAGTAATCTTCATCTAGTGAAGATAAATCTTAGATCATGAACCCTACAAAAATTTTCTCTATTTCTTGGCAAAATAAAGCAAAATAAATATGTCGGCGACCAAATAACATCTTTTATCCTTCAGCTCATCTCGGGCTGTTAGGCATATGTTTTTGTCATTTATTTTTTTTAATATTATTTTTTCTTTTCTTTTTTTAATATTATTATATTTTTGTTGAATGATAAGCATCTATGCACGACATGGAATTGAGGGTATAATGTCATTTTCAAACCTTTTCTGTTGCAGTGTTTGTTTCTAAAAGTTAAGGGCTTTTTCGAAATTTATAAAACTAAAAGATCCTTATATGTAAATTATCAATTTACTTTATAACAAAAATAAACCCACTTGCATACACTCATTTTGAACCACCACAGAAGTAGCTATGCAGATACCTATATAAGGAAACCTAAAAATAAGGCCAAAATCTTTTCTTGTTGGTAAATAGTACCACAGTCATGAATTTCAGAATTTGATCATTGTGTCTCCCTTAGTAGGGTCAGTTTTGTCATTTCACATTTACAACCATTATGATCATAAAAAAATGCAAGATCACTTTGCACTTACAAGTTATTATGAAAATTCTTTATTCAGAATTCTTTGTCCGATTCGTAACTTTATGATATTGTTTATTTAAATTACTTCTTTGTCGTAACAAAAAAAAAACAATATCAATTGGTAAAATTTATTAATGTTGGCAACACAGATTTTAGGTCAAATTCGGTTTGCATTGAGTATATTTCAAGAGCATACAAATAATTTATGTCGTCTATGATTGATCATCTAATGTTTGCAAGATGGTAATTTCTTTTTTCTATCTGAATGCAAGGGTTTAAGTACAACCACATTAGTCGTAACCACTTGCTCTGGTGGTTGGCATCCCTCCTTATAACACGAAGGTCTTGGATTCAAAACTCTTTGGCTGTGGTAATACCATTGAGTGAGGCCCATGTAATTTTTATCTAGTATATATATAAATGTATGTATGTGTAGGTACTCGTTTGGAGTGTTCTCTTCGCCATTACTAGGCGACTTTTTCTTCACTGTTACTGGGCAACTTTTTTTTCACTGTTATGGGGCGGCTTCTCTTTGTCTTTCGTATGTTTGTGGTAGTTATGTGCTCAGTCCTCACCCACTTGCGGTGTTTCAAAGCCATGTAATTCGAACAATAGTCCCGCTTCTACTAAAAAAAAAGTACAATCATATTATAGAATGGTTATATATATATATATATAATTATAATACAGTGTTATATTTTTTTTGTTATAATGAATAAAAATCAAGATAACCTATACTAATAAACAGCTATATATCATGAACCACTCTTGGCTTTATATCTTATCGTAAATAGTTCTTGTTTTGAGTATATTCAGGATAGGCATTCAAAATTCATTAAACAACTAAAACATGAGAAGAATAAGAAACAAAAAAAAAAAAAGATTTTTCATTTAATAATAAGTGATTATTTGGTCCCAATCAATATCCCAGCAGTTTGGATAATTAGGCAATAAAAATAAGCTAGACTGAAAAATAGCGAACATAATGTAAATGCAAGACGGACTGCACGAGACGATAAGGCAACCGTTATAATCTCCGACACAACCATATGTGTCAGTAAGGCGTAATCGTATAATATAACGTATGTTTTAGTACTTGATACAGACTAGATGCTCCAACTGTTTATTTTAAGTACCCAAATAATAATTAACATCGCACGATATTTCCAATGCCATACATATATCCAAATTTGGCTTAAAACTAATTTCATTTGTTCAAATAAAAAAAAGAAAAAAAAAAGAAAAATTTTCCAATACATATTGGTGCACAACCATACGTGTCAATAAGACGTAATCGTATAACATTATGTATATTTTAGTACTTGATAATAGACAGATTAGACGCTCCAAGTGTCCATTTTAAGTACCCAGATAATTAACTGAGCGCGATATTTCCAATGCCACACGAATACCCAATTTTGATTTTAAACTAATTTCATGGTTTCAAAAAAAAAAAAATTTCTTAATTTTTATACGTATTAGCTCGGTTTTATTTATTTTTAAAAAAATTGTATTGTCAGCTCAACCAACCACCAAATATTTTGATATATATACATACAACAACGTCTCGAGTATATTTTTTCACACTAAACCTAAAATAATATTTTATTTTTTCTATAATTTTTTTTTTCTGGTTGGTACAAAACACCAGCAATTGGTATAAAAACACCAGCAAATATTTAGGCATATTCATAAATACATGTATTTATGAATTGTTTGTTTTTAAGAGAAATACACTGTATTTCTTTCTTTTTTTGAGATGACGACGTTAGAGATGACATGCAGCCGTGTCTTGCACCTTTTTTTCTTAGCCTTATTTCTTTACTCTTTAGTCTCCTCCCTCTTCTCCTTTCTCTCTCTCTCTCTCTAGGACTCATCTCTCTCTCTCTCTCTCTTAAAGGGCCCGAATCTCTGCTTTCGCTCAACTCGGGTCCTGAAAAGCCCACGAAGAGAGGACCCAGTCAGCCATGGATTCCTTCGTTGTGGCACAATTTCGAGCGTCTCTTCTCCTTGGTATCGTCTTTCTCTCTCTCTCTCTCTCTCATCACGCTTCCCTTGTTTTTGTTTTTCTGTTATGTGGGTTTTTCTTTTGCTCTTTTTGTTTCTATGTTCTGAGGTTATTGGGGTTGCAGGAAGGGGTGAAAGGGTCAGTTTTGGGTGGTAATGTGGAGGGCAGAGGCTATCAATACTGAACCATGGATTCTTCTTTCGAGGGTAAGAATTTCTTCTTCTTTTTTGACTTTTTTTTCCCTTCCTGTGTTTATTTTATCTGGGTTTTCGATTGATGTGATTTTTTGAGGTTCTTGTAATCTGGGTTTCTAGTTTTTTTTGTTATTTTTTCTGGGTTTTGAAAATTAGTTTGTTTGAAAACTAAAACTTCAGAAATTTTTGTTTTTTTACTGTCTTGATTCAGCTGGGGTTTCATGTTCTTCTTGTGATGCCTTTCTGAAAGGTTTATTTGATTTGGGTATCTCTAATATTGGGGGTCGTTTTTGGTGTTATTTGATCTGTTAGTCTCCCAAATTTGTTATTTTTTATTTATTTGCTGTATTATTATTTTTCTTTTGGGGGTTTTAGATAAAGGGGTTGTTTGGATTTTTGTTGCAAAAAATGGGGATCCAAACAAGCCCTATGAAAAATTGTAGGTAACCCTCTGTTGTTCATCCCTTTTTAATATTTATTTATTTTTACTTAATAGATATTAAATATGAGGCCTTCCCTTCAATGGTTTGTAGCAATTTTAGTTTTAAAAATTATTTTGTCGGTTGGAAATGTTATGCATGCATTCTATTAATTCATGAAATGTTGAGTTGGTTAGCTGCATTTAATCTGACTCAAGTTGTTGAACATTTACAAAATGCCGGTGCTAATCTTCTTTGTTAGGAACTTCATATTGATATTGGTGAAATAACCAATATCTTTGACTTTGACTTAGTTGGGGTGTATCTTTATATTCAAGTCAACCATTTTTTGTTTCTTTCTTTATAGTTCTTATTCACTTTGACTGTAAGTGATTTAAGGATAAAGTAAAAAAGAAAAGAGAGTTGTAACAATTAGTTTCCCTACTGGTTACTAATTCATTTGATGCAAAAGAGGAAGCAAGACAGCAACTTGAATGCAATCCGTGACTAATTAGCTAAATAAGCGTTCTTGCTTGTTTTCTCACCATGTTAAGGATCTTTTTTCTTTTTTTCTTGTTCTTATATTTTTGTGCAATATCAAACAGTTTTTGGTAGTGTAGTTTACTTTTGTCGATGCATTGAGAATGTGCACTTTGATGATGAAACTTACTAACAAGTTTTCTATCTCTCACGTTACCTTCCATTTTTTGTGTCCAGGATTTGTTCTTGACCCTTCAAAATGCAGTATGCTGAGTATGGATGAGAAGAGAGAACTTGTCTATGAAATATCAAAGTGGTCTCAAGGTGCCCCTGAAATGCTACAATCATGGAGTCGACGAGAACTTTTAGAGATCCTGTGTGCAGAGATGGGAAAGGAAAGAAAATATACTGGCTTAACAAAGATCAAAATGATAGAGCATCTTTTAAAAATTGTATCTGAGAAGAAGTCGGTGAAACGAGTTAATGATACTGATCATGATTCACAACCTTCACCTGCAAATAATCAAAACACTTCCAAGAGGCAGAGGAAGACAGACAATCCCTCACGTCTCCCCATAGTGACAAACAATTTCTCCATCAATGATAGCAATGGCGATCAAGTTAATACTAAATACTGTCAAAACTCAGCTTGCAGAGCTACTTTACGTCAAGAGGACACCTTTTGCAAGAGGTGTTCTTGCTGCATTTGTTACCAATATGATGATAACAAGGATCCTAGCCTTTGGTTGGTTTGCAGTTCGGAGCCTCCATATCAAGATGATTCATGTGGTATGTCATGCCATCTTGAATGTGCTCTTAAGCATGAAAGAGCTGGCATTGTTAAGGATGGACAACACGAAAAGCTGGATGGCGGGTTTTATTGTGTATCTTGCGGGAAACTGAATGACTTGCTTGGGTAAATTTCTTCATGCACTCCTTTTCCAGTTTTTCTGATAAATTATCCGTCCGTGCAAAGGTTTTTCAGTTTAATCCTTCGTAGATTTTTCATTACATTTATGAAGCATGTCAGAATCTACTCTTTTCCCAGTTCACCATTTACTACATGTAGAGACATATCTTGCGTACAAAGCATATGATCCTGATGAATTCTTTGCATTGTGAATTGGCATCACGCTATTTCGCCTGAGCAGTAATTCTTTTTTCTCTAAACCATTCAGAACATAGCAAAAAGTTCCTAGTTGAGTAATTTGGTTCAAGCTTTTCTCCATGGAAGATTGGACATCAGATTATTGTTCCTATTGAAAGAAGTTCACTTAGGAGTGGAAAATGTAGGCTCACTTTTGAGTTACTGAAAACAAAGCTAGCTTTCAATGATGATTCACTTATATGCTTTTCGGCTTTCCATGGCATACCCATAGTTACCGGAAACTCTACCCCCCCTTGCGTACCGCGTACCGGATTCTTCGTACCGGTTTTGGGTACTCTAGCGAACCAGTACTCTGAATTTGGCGTACCCAAATCTTTCAACTTGATTTTTCTAAAATTTAAAAGACAAAAAGTCTAAACGATTACCTAGTTAACTAGTTTTTATTTCTTGATGAGTATGAACCTCTTGGTTGTAGGTTTGTCTATGTATATACGTAATATAAGACATATATATGTATATATATTTATAGTTTTAGCATCCTGAAAAAGAGTTCTAAAATGAACCACGACCCAAAACTGCGTATCAAAGAGGTATACCCCTAACGTACCGCGTACGCACAAAGTAGCGTACCGCGTACCTGTACCCATACCACGTATCGAAACGAACCGCGTTTCAGGTAACATTGGGCATACCTCGCTGCTATAGCACTATAGAATGCTCCCTTTTCCCGGATGATGTTTCATAGTTGCATGTGTAGGACCACTGTACTTGAATACATTTTGGGAGGGTTGTAAGGACATCTCACTGTTGTCCCTTATTAAATACATTACCTAAGTTGTACCATCACGTGTTTCGTCAACTTGTTCTTATTTCAATCTCTTAAATTTTCTGATCTCTAGGATAATCTCACCTAATTACATGTGTAGGCAAGAGTGAAATTTTGGATGAAGGCACTAGAAATGTTGAGTGTGCCTCTTACTAATTATACGTACTGAGTTGTAGTTTCCAGGAGCTGTACCACATAGTTATCCAATTTTTTACTAGTTATGTGGTTTTATCCACTTCTGCTATGTAGATCTCATAGGTGAAGACAAGTTCATCGAAATTGAAAGATGTTTGGACTTTCTGGTTTCTCGAACACAAGTTCATCAACTGGAGACAAAATTCTCATGGGGTGGTCATAGCCAATAAGTGCATTGATGCAAAGCTTCATTCAGGTAAAATAGGTTCCTTTGCTGGATAGATACAGAAAAAGACATTTGATATTGTTAATTTCGCATTCTTGTCTTATTTTTAGGGAGGATGGTTTCTGGTTTGAAGTAGAGTCTAATGAAGGTGTGACTTTTCCTCTTCCTCCATATTAGTATTCCCATGTTGGTTTCTTTAGTAGTTCAAAAGGCATGCAAGGGGTTCTTTACTCCCATTTCTATGAATTGCTGTTGTAGAGGCTTTAACAAGTAATTACATGAGTGAGTGGATGGGGGTTATAAGAAGGTCTTTGTGGCTGTGGAATAGGTCTCCCATATCCAGTTTGTGGATGATACTATTGTTTCTGCATAAGCAAACTTGGAGCGCGTGAGCTTTTGTCTCTGTTTTGAGGCAGATCCTCCATATCAGGTTCTCGAAGAATACAGCTTTTAGTGTGGGGAGCTGGAATATACTTATCTCCTTGGTCAATTCTGCTATATGATTTGAAAGTTGCCTTTTTCTTATCTCAGTCTTCCTCGGGTGCAATTAGGCCTCAAAGATTACGTGGAACCGAAATGTTGAAAGATTTTAGAGAAGGATATAGTTCTGTGGAAGAGGTCTTTTTCTGTATAAAGGTAGAATGATCTTGTAATTCAGGCTGCCTATTTCCTTTATGTTTCTTTTCTCCATGCTAATGACTGTAGACAATCAATTGAAGAAAATCTCACAAGATTTCTATGGAAACAAGGAGATCAGAGCTTCAAATTTCATTTGATCCTCTAGAAGATGTTCATTTGCCCAAATCAGCTTGGGCTTGGGTTTTAAACATTTTAAGGAGATGAGCACTACATTTTAGGGAAGTTGTTGCAGAGACTAGAGCAGACAGGTGGTGTCTGGAGAAGAGTGGTTGCATGCAAAGTATGGGTGTAAGAATTTTGATTGGGGAATAGGTATTCAATTAATTTTTTTTTGTGAGCCGCTAGTGTCAGGATGAGTTCTCAGAAGTTCATACATCATTTATGGAATTTATTTCTTGTTTATCAAAAAGAAAAAGAAAAGCTATGAAACAAATTCAATATTCAATTGACTCATGCGAGCCCTACGAGATTCAGGGAGGATTGTTCTTTTCTTTCTTTCTTTTTCTTCCGGACAAGTTATTCGCCGAGGATATCTAGTTAGGTGACTCATCTTTTGTTCTAATTTTGTTTTATCCAAATCAAAGGATTTACATTATTAAGAATTGATATGTTGTCTCTCAAGATTATGTTTCGTGATGGGGTTTATATCTAGGAGAAATATAAATGATTGGAAGATGGTATGACATATTGTCTCCTTGAGAGGTTGTCGAGCAGTAATATATTTGAGGAGGTGGTTAAAGGGTGTGGGATGTCTCTAAGCATCTTTTTTCTTCAGTTTGGTCCTTTTTCAAGTCAAAATCCTCTTAAATCATTTTCCTATTAAAATAAAAAACAAAAAAAAAAATCTTGTTCCTCTTTGAGTCTGAATAGGTTTACTAAAAACATCTGATTCATGGAATCACAATCAATATATAGAACGGGCTGAATCTCATAACTTCATTTGTACTTATTGTTTTGTGTGAAAAGGTCTATATATGCCTCTATTATAGTAACGTAGGAAGCACATTCTTCAATTCTCCAACCGACAGTGACCCAACTTGAGTGAAATGGTGTATCCTGGAATTTGAGATTCAAGAGAAATTTACTTTACTGCGATGTTACTGGAAACTGAAGCAAGTGTGACCAAAACAGTCACTGGTATGGATTGCAGGTACTGGAATAGTGATGGTAGAGGAAAATTTCTTTTGAATCTATGTATTCGTCTCTCTACGGTGACTCAAATTCATCACTCTTACCTTCTAAAATAACTTGGAACCCCATCGTTCCAATCGGAACTTCGTTTTTATCTGGTTGGCAGCATTAGGAAGGATCCAAACAATGAATAGTCTGATCCAAAGAGGACCGGAAACCCCAAACAGGTGCTATATGTGCAAAAATGATGCTGAGACTGTGTGGGCCACACTTCAGAAAGGCTCTTCAAGACCTTCACTTACTTGTGTGAGCCCCCTGCCCGCTCACGCTCCTTACCCGAATTATCTCTTCCATCATTTCCAGGTTGTGAGGGAGATTTGACTTCTTTGTGTCCTTTGGTATTGCAGGCATACTGCCTGAAGAGGTTATTGAGCTATTTTATAGTTGGCATACCTATCCATTTACGACGGTTGGCAACTAGATTTAGATGCTTATTCCCTCTGCAATTTGTTTTTGAATTGAAAGGAATAAAACTCTTTTATATTCGAAGAAGATACGGAGAAGAATTTTGAAGGGATGATTTTGGGCATCGAAGCACTAATTTCAAAATTGGGGATGTACAATAAAGGGTTAATGCCCATTCGTTTTGTCAGATCTAGTGTGTAATTGGGAAATTTTAATAGAGATCTCTTCAACCCTCTTGTTTTGGTGGTGGCTAAATGCTTATGTTGAAGCCTGTTGTATCATATTTTGTATTTTTAATAAAATCTTATTTTTTTACTGTATTTTCCAAAAGAACAAAGAAAAAGAAAAATAATAACAGTGAGTTGTCTTAAAGTTTTTCTTTCAGAATTTTGATTTCTAATATTGTTTGAGAAGTCAAGTTAGTGCTGTCAAAATTATTTGAACAGATCCTTTGGTATTCGAGTCAAAGAGGAAGTATGAGGTAGTTTATGCTTTAGTTTTGTAGTTGTAGGAAATTTCTTTTTTCTCTTTTTTTTTTTCCTGATAAGTGTTGTAGGAAGTTTCTAACTGTTAAGATGATTTCACTAAACAAGACAAGTTTTGAAAGAAGTTGGGCTTCTAGATTATTAGTCCCTAAAGAAAGGAGATGCATGGTTTGAATACAATTGATTACTAATTTAACTTTATGATTTTTTGAGCATCTATATTGGGATTTTCTTGTTCTGTTGGCGTCTATTGAATATTTGAATTTTATTTAAGTAGCTTTCTTTTGAATTCTCTGCACCTTTGAGTTGTTCCCAATCATCCAGACCTTGTAATGATGCACAATTGCCCCTTGTATCTTCGCGTCAATTTAAATAAATGGTATTGGAGGCTTACGCCTTGAGGCATTCCTCAAGATGGGATTTCTCTAAACTGCCTTGTGCCTTGTTAGAAAACCGTAAAGCTACTGACCACATGCAGCTCACGACTAAAACTTCGAATTCGGTGGATGCATATACCCTTTTCTAATGCCTCGTATTGTTTTGGTCTTTTTGATGATCTAAAAATTTACTTTTATCATTTGTATTTCCTTTCATTCTGACTAGTTGTTGAAAAGTTCTCTTCCCATGGACTGTGTGTATCTTTTGCGGATTGATTTCTTGCCAATAGGAAAGAAGCCAAACCGAGTTTGGTTCTGGAATCAACTTCTTGAATGTAAAATATACAAGTAATAGCGAAATCCCTGCTTTTTTATGAGTCTTACTTTTATGCAGATGCTGGCGGAAACAGCTAATGACAGCAAAGGATACTAGACGGGTGGACACATTATGCTATCGTGTGTCTCTCAGCCAAAAGCTTCTCCACGAAACGGAGAAGTACCAAAAGCTGCATGAGATTGTCTGTACAGCTGCAAAGAAGCTTGAAGCCGAAGTGGGACCTTTAGCTGGGTTACCTGTAAAGATGGCAAGGGGTATTGTCAATAGGCTCTCTTCCGGCCCAGAGGTTCAGAAGTTGTGTGCTTCTGCAGTGGAGTCACTAGATTCAATGCTTTCTTGTTGTTCCTTGAGCTCATCGCTCCATATGATTCAAGGTAGCGTTTCCTCAAATCCATTTAATTTTGTTTTGAATCATGGACAGACATTAATGGGGCAAGCCCCTGATATTCCATGGTTTTGACATGTTCAAACATTTGCAGAGTGCAGTTTGGCATCTTCAGCACTTATCAGATTTGAAAACGTATCCTCCACATCTCTTACTGTGGTCTTGGGTTCCAAAGGCACATCATCAGAAGAGCTTGTAGAGTATACGTTGTGGCATCGCAGAGCAGATGTTATAGACTATCCAGCAGATCCAACCTGCATGCTATTCACACCAAACACAAGGTTTTTAGTGTCCGATCTTTCTCCAGCTACTGAGTATCTGTTCAAAGCTGTTGCTTTCTGTGACACAAGAGAGTTGGGGAGGTCAGAAGTTAGGGTTTTTACTAAGAGTGTAGGAACTGTTGCAAAGAGCTTGGTGGAAGAAAGAGGTCAAAGCCCAACAACCAACAGTAGCATTCTGTCTAATCCATCCTCAGAGGTAGATGAATCTAATAACAGTACTTTGTACAGGGACCAAACCAATAATCCCACTGGCAACTACTTCGGTTATTGCATGAAAACCGAGATAAATGACTCAGGTAAAAACTCTGATATAGTCAGCAAAGACATTAGTGATTCCCAGAACACAAGCACTGGTACAGAGAAGGAAGGAACACCAGGAGATTCAGCTTGTGTGTTGGATGAAGAACGAATAACAGGGGAAGTTGTATCAGTGCCCAATTCAGAAATCAAGATAGAGTCTCAGAGTAAAACCAACTGCAATCAGGGATCTGATGTCCTAATACCTGAAAAGCACCCACCTGAATTGGTTGAGAGGATTAACGGTAATGGGTCAAACAGCCCTGTCAGGAAACAAATGGAGCTTGTGCCATTTGAGGGTGGTGGGTCTGATGCTGTCCTACCCATCACTCCCTGCAAACTAGAAATTGGCAAGGAAGGACCAGGAGGACGGAATGGTAGACCAAAACCCATTAATGAGGAGCTCGAAAACAGATCAGGGAAGGGCGAGGAAACTCAAGCCGGAAGCTCATCAAAGAAGAGAAGTGGAGCTAGGTGGGACCAGGAGTCCCCAAGAGATGGGTCTTTGGAGGGAGATTACGAGTACTGCGTAAAAGTGATCCGGTGGTTGGAATGTGAAGGACACATCGAGAAGAACTTTCGAGTGAAGTTCTTGACTTGGTACAGTTTGAGAGCGACTCCCCAGGAGAGAAAGGTTGTGAAGGTATTTGTCGATACATTTATGGATGATCCAGCTGGTCTTGCAGGGCAATTGATTGACACATTTTTGGAAGGTATATCTAGTAAGAGACCACCGGTGGTGCCGCCTGGCTTCTGTATGAAGCTTTGGCATTGACAATTCTTCGATAGGGTGGTACAAGGGCCCTGGTTTCAAGTTGAATGATTCTTGTATACAAAGCCCAATTGGTGGGGTTTGTGTATCAGTAAATTTTTTTTTATGTTGGACCCAAATTCAACATTCTTCTTCATTAGACAATGATCCCCCATTGATATAGATCAGCATTGCTAAAATTTGATTTTAGATGTAAGAACTAAGAACTCAATCTTCTTTTTACTAGAACAGCTTGTCTCTTTCATATCTAATTTTTATTATTACAGAACATTTTCTTTGGCTCTTTGTCAATGTGAGTCTTCTTTTGAGTACCAGCAAGATCAGGAACTGACTTGTGTAATGGCTTACGATTTCAAGTAGTTCAGTATTTGGACACCGACTGAGGGCCAGCCTAAGTGTTCCAAGAAACCTGGCAATTGGTTAGGGCTAGGGGTGGAGGGCTCATGGGCAAGAATGGTTCGTTCAACCCTAGTCTAGCCCGTTCGTTAAGTAGGTAATTTTCCCCACCTTACTTTGTAACTAAAGCTTGGAACGGGAACTAGAGCAAGAGTAGGAGCACTGGAGTGGCTAATTAAAAAATATCGTAAATGCTGAAATGCCTTTGAAGCGGGAGTGTTGGAGTACAGTTCGGAGCGGGAGCGTTAGATTCCAAAGCGAGAGTGTCACCCTTATACTACGATTCTGGTTACTAATAGAAGTTCAAAAGAGAGAAGATACGAGAGTGAACCTTAGGGCAATAAATTGTTCAGAGAGTGTGACTGATAAGAACCCACGGCTAAAAAGTAGCTCTCCATGGACAGTCTACCCATGGCCCTTTTTTGTGTAGGTAGGTTAATTCACCTACTAGTATTAAATGAAATGCATTTTAATTCAGCCTAGGTCACTCCTTCACAACCATACGTGATGAGGTTTGGCGCACCAATACTTGATATACATCCCAAGGAAGAGGGTGCCCAAAATGAAAGTAGATCTTCTGTCCCGTTGCTGATTTCGCCTTTAAGGGCCTACATAGAAATGCTCTAATGGTTGATATTTGGTGAGAATGTTCTCCTCACCTTATAGATGATTCTCACAAAAAATCAACTCATTTTAAAAAACCAGACTTGTAAGGATATGGTGCCTAAAAGGAGAGCAGATCTTATGTCCCTTTATTGATTTCGCCTTCTAGGGCCTACATAGAGATGCTTTAATAGCTGATATTTGGTGAGAATGTTCTCCTCACCTTATAGATGATTCTCACAAAAAATCAGCACTTAAAGCCATCAACAATCAATTGTTAAGAAATTATTTTTATATTGAATAATAGACGATAGATTTTTCAATCATATTTTGATGGGGTTAGAAATTTTAGAATGAGTTGATTTTGTATAAAATATTTTCACAAATATTAACCATTAAATCATCTTCATGTGCATTTACAACGTAAAATCAACAAAGAGACGGGCAGAGGACAGCAGAGGATCTGCTCTCGCCCAATAGCTTATATACCCTCAGCTGAAGCCGACTAAAGCTATCGCATTGTGCCCTAATTTTAAAAGCCCCCATATTTTTTGATATTTTGATTAAGCCCCATATTTTTTTGTAAATACATCTAAAACAAGATATTATTACTCAAACTTTGTAATTTAATAAAAAAAAAATTAATGAAATTAAAGAGAAGCAAGCTAACTACAGAACATTGCACAATATTAAACAAAAAGAGATCACATGAGGAAAGTTTTTTTTTTTTATAAGCATCTACCTCACCTCCATTATAAGTTCTCCCAAGGGACCAAGGGGAACGAAAATAAAATATTAGCCATGCCACTGGTCATACAACATAAATTTTTTTTTTTTTTTTAATTACAACATTTTTAGGTATTAGCTAGAAGAACCCTGTTTTTTTACGAGTTTGCCTCGAGTCCCAAAATCTATGAGCCGGTCCTACTAGAGCCAATCTCATATAAGCGGGTTTCATCACTTCATGACATATGATATCAGGGTGATCATACTCAATTCATAACCAATTATTTGAATTGAAAATAAAGCGGAACATATAATCCAGAAACATGCAAGTCACCAACACCTTATTATGCAAGAGAGAACCTTAAAACCCAAATAAGTACACGGTGGTGGTTGTGGTGGTGGTAGGTTTTTGAACGATGAAGGCCATGCACTGGACCTGTTTCTGATTGTCGAAGGCCAAGCAGCGTATGTAGGCGTTTGGATATGTTTTNGTGGTGGTGGTGGTGGTGGTGGTGGGTTTTTGAATGATGAAGGCCATGCACTGGACCTGTTTCTGATTGTCGAAGGCCAAGCAGCGTATGTAGGCGTTTGGATATGTTTTTTTGCACTCCTGCATCTCGTTCAGGACTTGCGAAGAATCGGTGCACCCAAACATCGGCAGCTTCCACAGTGTCCAATACCTCCCGTCGTAGTACCCCGGCATCTGGCTATTTCGTCGATACACATGCCCCACCTTAATTCCACCCCACCAAAAAAAAAAAAACATTAGTCAAGTATAATTATACATGCATTTAAAGAGAAAAGGAGAAATTAGATGAAAAATGGTTGATGAAACTTGAAATTCACTAAAAAAAATAAATGGGAAACAATATTAGGGGATGCTAGTAACATTCCTTAGGACAGTCACGCTAGTTTTCCTTGGTGCCACGTAAATTGAAGCAGCCCCATTTGGTAGGCATGTACCAAGAGAAACTGAACTTTCTCATAGCTTTTCCCAAAAGATTAAAATAGTTTTTTTTTCTGATTTTTTATTTTAGAGAAACAAAGGCGGTTGATTGTCCAGTCTAAAAATGTACAATCGTTGCCCAATAAATGGTAGGGCCAATATAAAAATGACCCCAAGGAGCTGATCTCTGGTGCGAATATTATTCTCATCAAGTAAATCATCCTGTTAGAAATTTATATTATATTAAATCTACTAATCCCATCTTCTTCTTATTACAAATTAATGATTTTTTTTGGTCGGTTACAAATTAATTAGAACTTTATGGTGGGCAATTTTTTGTTATGGTGTTTCGAATTTTTAATTAAAACCTTACAGTGACTAATTTTCGGTGATAATGATTTCTATAGCGATCTAACAGAATATCATCACCAAAAATCTGCCCTTCGCCCGATATGGCCTTCGAGAAGATTGGGCAACAGATTTGCCAAAAACAAAAGCAAAAACAAGACAATTTTATTTTTTTTCAATCAGCAAAACAAGACAACTTAAAACGGTGGGAATCGCCCATGGTTTCTATATGGGGGCACCCCCGTTACTACTGAAAATAATGTTATTTTACACACCCACTTTTGAAGTTGGTATGCAATGGCTCCCACCATCCTTTGACCTTATATGACACCAGCGGCTGGATGATGGAGGGTGTCTTATTGGTAGAAAATTGCACTTAATATTTTACAGTATTGAGATTCCCCTAGCTTTCAATCACCAATTTTTTTTATGTCCCTAATGCTCTTGTTTATACACATAAACCTAGGGCATTTGTCAAATGAGATTGGCCAAATAAACAATTCTGGCCAAAATCACTTTGAAATTTAGTTTAAAATCAAAATTACCTAAATCTTATTTTGAATTAATGCACACCGCTTGGTACGCAGTGAAAATTCTGTTCACATTTACTTCACATACATGTTTCATGTTTGAACCTACGCACCACACCAAAGTACATGTAAATAGAATTTGGGTCGTAAAAAATTCTCTAATATGCAGACCAATATTTTTTTCTTCTAAAAAATGTGAGTGTTTTCACAAAATTAATAACTAGATGGTACCAGAAATAGAGCTCGAATTTAAGCTGTCAACAACAACATGCATTACTAAAAAAGCTATAGATGACACATGCATTGCCGAATAAGAAATTTAAGATATATTGTCTTTTAAATTTGGCCAACGTGTCAAATTAGCATTAAAAAGTTTGGGGAATATGTCAAAGTAACCTTTTTTTTTAGTATGATTTGAACTTACTTCATCGAATTCAAGGCAAGGGATCCATCCTTTAGAGAGCATGTAATCAATCTCCTTAGCAATCGAGTCATTTGAGAGAGGTGGTAAGTATGAGAGCGTCTCAAACTTCTTGTTATCGATCGGATTCCACGTCTAGAGAGAGAAAGTGAGAGTTTTAGAGAGAGAGACTAAATAACTGTAAAACATACACATGCAACTTAACTAAGTTTTCAAACTGTTAAAAAAACATCAATTTTACCTTCATGCAGTGAGTTTTTGAGCCATTGGAGACAATTTTCCGACCCCATCCAATAGAATCCTTCGCCGGAAATAGCTTTGGAGAGATGGGTTTCAGCCCTACATAACCGGATCCTGCAACCGGAGCTGAAACGATTCCGGCAGACATTTTTTTCTCTCTAAAAAATTATGTTTCTCTCACTAGTTATTTAGTGGCAGTTGCAGCAAGTAGTGGTGAGTGAGTGGGAGGTGTTTTTGAGTAGGGGATGGTGGTAGTGAAAAAGAACGGTGGGTACGAGGTGGTGGGAGGTTTTTGTTAGGCTGTTTTACATTGGTTTCATCACCATTCTTTTTTGAGTTAAAATTCAGTGATGTACACGTGGCATGTAACGAGAGTTATGTGGGACCCACAAATCAATAATTGCCTATTATGGCATACGCAAGTTGAAATACATCAGTATAACCGTTTTGAGATAAAATCATAAATAGATGATGGTTCAGCTCCATCTCTTTTTGGCTCTTCTCTGGATAGATGATACTCTGCCCTGTCTAACCCACTTATAGAGGATCCAAGTGTTGATTTTGATCTATGTGACGAAGAAATCATCCTCACCAAGCATCAAGCCCCAAATCATTCTCATGCAAACCCTAAAGTAGGTTTAAGCGAAATGTAAGATACAAGATGGATGGAACATGAAAAAAAAATCTGAGTTGTAATATCACGCCTCATTTTTTTTTTATGAAGTTTAAGGCAATATAATGATGTGATTTTTCTGGGAGCATAATATAGATGATGATGAATTTATCCTCACGAAAAATCAAATTTTAGATCATCTCTAAGTAAGCCCATAAGCGAGTGTAATCAGAGTGCAGGAATAGAATAAAAACAAGTGGGTGAGAATATCCCGATAATCTAGATGAAGAAATCATCATAAAAAAAAAATCAATCTTTCAGATTATGGGCATGTGTACCTCATAAAAAAGAGTGTAAATGAAGTGTATGAATCACGTGGGTGGAACATCTAAACGTATTGTACAGTACACGAATTAATCGGGTGATTGCTAACAAGAAACACTTGTCTTGAATCTATCGATGATCTATGGCCCTCAGTTCAATGAACTGTAAACAACATTAAACGCTGCATTGATGGAGCATGACCCAACATTTGATCATATGGTCCTTGATATTCAATCTGTATGTGTCTTTTCCAGAACAACAAGAAGTGTCAGATGATCAGGAAAGTTTTGATTTCATGAATCAGTCAGTGTTGAGATAGCCAAAATCCTCATAACGACATCAATCCTGTGCATTCAACAAGCCTCCATGACGACGACATTTATCATTAATAGCTATAAACAGTGATCCTGATCACATCTTGATTAGGGCATCTTCTTCTAGATAGATGAATGGATATAAAAATAACTGGGTACCATACCGATCCAATGGATTCATAACCTAAGTGAAGCTGTCACTGATCTACTAGTCTCCATTAAAACAGGTTTTCGCAACACCGAAACTTTGAAGGTGTCAGCCATCTGGGTTGATGCACACCACAAAGCCATCCACCTAACTCAATATTAACTTCAGACCAACAAGGATTAAGGTTTGGGAAAGTTGGGATGCAGTACAATACATTTCAAGTAATCAACCCTTTCAATTCGCGTTTAACAAAACATTTTTCATTTTTCTGAACATTCATAACGTCGTATTTCTCAAGCAGCAATAAAATTTATGAATTGTATGAGAACATTATCATATCAAGGAAAAAAGCGTATTGTTTCGCAGCTTTCACCAAGAAAAACAATCTCCCAAGTCCAGCCCATACAGTTCTTTCTAATGAAGAGTTGCTGAGGAGACGAGCTTTGAGCAGTCAGTCATGGGTTTTGTGTGTCTAAATTCCATCTTAAAAGGAAAGACCTTCAAAAGTGAACCGTCTTTGGTGGAATCAGCAAACAAAGAAGACTGCTTTGTTAAGGGAAGTGTCAAAATCCAAGATGAATACCGGTTGTAAACCAGTCTGAATTCTAACACCAATCTAGTGTGCGCGCTGTGTACATATTCAGAGAAATGCTAACTAAAAGTTTTGGAACGAAGGG
Source organism: Macleaya cordata (assembly GCA_002174775.1). NCBI lineage: Eukaryota > Viridiplantae > Streptophyta > Magnoliopsida > Ranunculales > Papaveraceae > Macleaya > Macleaya cordata. Next base: position 135,304 of record MVGT01000322.1, read on the forward strand.
TTACAGAAGTTTGATTAGAAAGAACATACTTCGGTCAGAATGGATTCTGATAGTGATTAGTAGCATACCTCATAACCAATCTGGATTCTGGAATGAACACTTCGTACAACTAACAACTTTGAAGAACAGTCAGACCCACTTAAGAATCTTCCGGACAAAAAACATATCAATTTCACATAGATTGGTGTTAGGGAAATACTCAACTATATTACAGTATCATTCAAAATACGGTCTGATCTCCTCCTATTCAGGTCATCTATCAACGGCAAAGCAACCAACTCCTGTCCCATCTTGCTACCAAATTCTCCCTGAAAATGCACAGCATTTTAATAATTACTAAGAGAACATCAAATCACATAAAACATACGAAATTTCATTTTTTCATCTTTCTAGTGCCCTGACAAGTTTTGTAGCACGACCTCTCTAGGAAGGGAGAAGAGGAATAGGAAGAAAAGAAAGGACTTGCAGCATTAATAATTTAATACCTTTCGTCATGGTTTTTTTATATTATTTTGCCATAATGAAATATGTTTAATTATTTTTTATTTTATAAACAGCCACTTAGGGCTCCAATGTTAGACATTCAAGAAGCTCACGAGTTTTTGCTTGAATTTGAAGTTTTCTTTAAATAAAGAAATAGGGTTCTTCCTATAAACCGTCGAGCTCGAATTATCTTCTACAAATTTAATCTTGTGTCCTTGTTATTTTCACATCAGTATTTGTATGACAAAAGCATAGTTCTGGTGCTACCAAAGGGCTCAATTTTATTACGTAAACTTCTATCTATGATTCAGCTAAAAGTCAATGGATTATATTCTTCCTTTCACCACTCACAATCACATTTGATGTCCAGATAGATAAAACCAAACAGCTGCTTTCTTATGTTAAAGTCTTTAACAAGCACCAGGAATATATTAGTTGCATCACTGGGATGAACATTTTAAGGGATCCATTCACACAGTTGTATGGCCAAAACATAAGATTGATGAGCAAAGGTTTGATATGGGTACTGACTTATGAAGAAAGATCTTCCCTACGCATGTTAACACCTTTTCCTCCTAAAACACAGTTCTTACGGAAACAACAGGCAGGAGAAGATTCTGGCGAGTGATAAAGAAACAAAACTGAGACAGTTGCCTGCAAGACTCAAAGAAAATCTCAACAATTTGGAAATCCTAGGGCCTCCCCAGTCCCCACCCTTGTGATGAAGATGACAGACAAGATTTCACCAATGCTTTCACTCATCAGTTGCTATCCTAACTATCTATGAGGTAGCATATGGTAGAATTAATTGCTATCCTAACTATCTAGAGCAATCAATTGATAAGTGAAAGCCCATGCATTATTCTTGCACATGCATTGTGATCTCAGGTAAAATTAGTGTTTATCCTTTATCCAAAAGGTTACAAAAGAGTCTTCTAATCTTCTAGGGAAGAAGCAAGTAACATTTTTCTTTTTACTGTTGTGTGCCAGTTGTAACCCTAGGTTACACCACGTTGTCAAAATGCCCACACAACGATTACATTTTCAAGGATCTAAATAAAAGGCACATCAATATATATATATATATATATATATATAGCAAGGAGGGGAGCAGGAAAAAGTGGTACCAATAGAGGAAGATGCCAGAACTAGGAAGCCTAGTGCAAATAATAATTACTAAGGTTACGCCTTTGAAACAAAAAAGACGTACATGCAAAATTTATTCCTTGTTTGATGCTTATCAGAGAATAATACCCTCCCACGGGTCGAATGCTTTAGAGCTCCCACTAGTAATTGTCATTAGACAAAGATAACCTTGGACCCTTCCAAAGCCGAATCTCTAGACTAGTCAAAGACCATGTAAAGGTGTGCAGATCTAGCAATGCTGCATTTACTTTATATTTTCCTTCCAAGTAGGCAACTACAACTACCTTTTTCTTTAATGAAGTGCTCCATTCCTCTATAAGCTTCCTCATATAACACACACCCAAGAGTAGTTAACCTTTCTATCCTCCCACAAGCTATTCAGTGCTACGTCACAATCGGGATTTCAAGGACAACGTATCTGTCTAAGCATGACGAACAAGTTCCCTATCAATTTCTTATCCAGCAAGAACATGCCTTGTTGTTAGAGGCCGATACAGTAAAAGGGCTCTTAAACCTCTCCTACTTGCAGCTCTCCCTATGATACAACCTTGAATTTTGTAATTGAGCTCCAGATCCTTGATTGGTAGAGCCCTCAAGCCCAAAGGACAAAAAAAGGGTTATACTCCAATTTCTTCAACCGTCGGTTCTCTTGCTCAACCCATTACCTCTCTAAAGTTCGGACCAACCTATGGAACCCTAAGAAAAAGAATCTCTTGGAAATTCAGATTCCCCAATGAGGACCATGTCCTTCAACCTTGCCAACTACTTTTCCCACCCAAATACCCAATCCCTAACTAACCTTCTATTGTTAATACACAAATCAATCTACAACTTCAACAAGCGTTAATGACACTCTTACCATCTCTCTACATTCCACATACTACAACCCATCTAAAGGGTGATTATCAATAGAAGTTTCTCTTGAAACCTTGCCAACCTATCAAAATAAGTCCAAACCTACTCAATCACTTAATTCCCATTTTCTCCAAAGCATCCACATAAGAAGTGTTTGGTGAACTCCAAATGGATGGAGATGGATTTTAAAACACCATCTCCCACCTCTACCCTAAGTTGAAAGCATGATGTCTTCTTCTCCTCATTCTTGCACCAAAAGCGCTCAAGCTCAACCACCACTATAAATACTACTTGTCTATCTTGAATAAGAATAATTATTGTGACCAATCAATCTTCAACAACACTCATTTATCTATGACTATTCTGAATCACTAATCGATCTCCATCATCCCTCCCCATACCAGTATTCCCATCTTAACATCAAGTTATGTATTAGATTCTTAACTGTACCTTAATACATTTCATTTAGACAAACACTTACATCTATACACATTTTGATATTGTTGTCATTCAATTCTCTAACAAAACTGAACCAAAGTAAAACTTAATATTTGACGTTAAATTGAACAATTTTTTGCATACAATTTGTAGATAAAATGAAACATTGATGTGGAACAAATTGTAATATTATTACTCTGTTATCATGATTTTATTATTATCAGTAAATTGAAGATTGTTCCTAAAAATAAGTGAACACCGTTCTCATTAATTTAGGTACATTTAGGTTTTAATAGGGTTTAAATAGGTTTCTAGTTTGATATACAAGAGTAAAGAATTATCTATATAACGTACTTCAAAAACAGAAATTAGGCATTAGATCACAATGCAATTTGAGTTTTTCCTTCTTTGGTAGGGAAAGTTTTAGTGGAACTTTCGTCTAAATTATTGTGCAAAACCCTAGGTTGCATCAAACATATATGGTTAACATAAATCAAAAGACAAACAGGAAATTAAAATAGGGCTAACCTTGAAGATTATCAATCGAACTAGCGATTCCGCTCGAGCGGCAAAGGACGATTAAACCCTCCTCTCCTATTCATATACTGTCTAGGTTGCCTTTTCGTAACCATCCTAACACCACTAACATCAGCACCAGGAACAGGTTTCCCTTTCGTCGAATCAAACCCAACCGGAATCCCTAATTTCTTCATCATCTCAATCTCATCAGTATCCATAAATTCTCCTTCATTATTACCATCAGCAGGACCTTCCGACTGCTGTTTCTTCTGCTGCTCTCTTGCTATTCCATCTACAAATTCCGACACAACCGCGGCGGCTTGTTGTCGTTCTTTATCATCCTTTTCATCTTTCCGACGGTGGTGATGGTGGTGTTTCCGGTTTGTATCTGGTGACGGAGAACGGTGGTGGTGGCGACGAGATCGGTCGATTGAACGTGATCGAGAACGAGAACGAGATTTAGATTTCAGTCTACGATCAGGGGAGCGGGTACGGGAACGGGCGTGTCGTGAACGGGTACGTTCCGGTGTACGGGATCTTCTACTTCGGTCACGGTCGCGTTCTTTGACTCGGTCACGGTCGCTGCGGTCTCGGTCTCGATCTTCTCTTTCTCTTCTTCTCTCTCTATCTCTATCTCGTTCTCTGTCCACCATTTTTTTGCTTCTACTTCACTCTCTTTCTCTCTCTAGGTTTTGGGGTTCTCTTCTCAGTGTGAGAAGAAAGAGGACTCCATCTTTGTTTCGGGCTTCTTTGGCTACTTTATTTGATGATTTCGAACCCCGGTTGCGTATGTGAAAAAGTACAAAATTGCCCCTTTAATTCGATTATTATTGGGGGCTGATATTAGGACATCCAAAATGGATAAAGGGCTGTTCAGTTAAAAGGCTCATCCAAAATGTCCTAAAATGGTTAAGAAGAAGTTCTTTTTACACCCCACTCGACAACTATCACAATCACAATCACCACCAACCCCACCCCACCGCCACCATAACAGCACCTCCACCATCCCCACTCTCTGAAATTTTTTTTGTATCTAATCCCATAACTGAAAAAAAATAAGAAAAACAAAAAACTCATGGTCACCACTAGATCTAAAAAAAAAAAAAATGTTTTGACCATTGTTGGTCAAGGACGAAATCACAAATTCTACCAACAATTGTTGAATGTATTTACTTAATTTTTTCATATCTCTATTTATTCTCTCTATTCTATCTCGATCTCTCTCTTGCGTGGTGGTGGCATGGAGGTGTTGGTGTTGGTGGTAAAGGTGGTGTGGTGTAATTATTTGAACATGATATCCCTAACAAATGCCCAGTAAAAATTGAACTGAGGTTTTAGGCTTAAGTCCCAAAAAAGAGCTTCCCCCATCTAAAATGGCCTCCCTAATATCAACCCCTTATTATTTGGGGTGAAAGTGGGCCCAATTTGGATTTTAACAAGACTTTTAGCCCAAGCCTCATAGTTATATTGAGGGGAAGTTATAAGAATCAAGGTACATAGAAAATTACTAGAATGCCCTTCATATTTATGATATATCATTATCTATAAGGTAGAATCCTTGTACAATGAGTTTACAGTAGCCTGTAGAGACTACACGGAGATGATCTAAAAATATGATTTTAGGCGAGGGGAACAATTTCAACCCCATCATTAAATTTAATCAAACGGTAAAATAGATGGTTCAATCATCGTTGATTTTCAATCACCAGATAATAGGAGTATAAATTCTAGATTGTGCTAATTTAAGACGATGATGGTCTACATAGAGTGCTAAACATCCTCACCTAAAATTATCCATTGAAAAATCTTTATATAGACCTTACAAAATAATGTACAAATTGATGTATGAATAATGAGGATCCTAGCTCTATATCTATATGTCTATCTTATGGTTAATTTTTTTGCAAGACTTTCAAAATTTTATTGGATTTATATTATAGCTCTAGCCACAATGATACTAGAGTAGCTGGACCCAAAATGTCCTATAGAACTAGACCATACTAGGTAGTTGTGTTATGACCCAATATATCATGTTAAAGTTGTTAATGTTATGTCTCTCCGGAACCTATCACCATTACCACCACAACCCATCATGCAATTGAAGATTGATAGTTACCATGGCTTAGAAGGCCCAGCTATGGTTACTGGGCTAGGCCTAGGCTTCAACAAACAAGCCATTGCATCATGCCATTGAAGATTTTCTCTTGAATCTCTTCCCCAACCAGCGAAACTTACGAAAAAATTCAATTCAAGACCACTTGCACTTTCAAGACCTTCATGCACCTCTATGGTACCATTGTAATAATTAATCTGTTTTTGAAGTTGGTGAAATATTTTTTCTCTCGTTCTACTATTCAAAATCATATGATCAAATAATTGAAGGGTTGATATGCAACTTGAATAGCTAGACGATGGAGGTAGGTAATATTCACCTATTTGAGAAGTAGGTGAATACAATAACTCCTAATAATGCTTAACACCCATGGTTTTTTTTTTTTAAACTTAATTTGAATTTTATGAGGAATGCACCAAATGAATATATTTTTTTTAGAAAATTTAAAAAAAGTCCCTAAAAAAAAGTCACTGTGATTTTAATCATTTTTTATAAATTTAGTCATTAGTTTTGGACATAAAAGTCATAAAAGTAGGGACTAAATTTATAAAATAAGGATTAAAATTACAATGACTTTTTTTTTAGAGACTTTTTTTACATTTTCCATTCAAAATATACGATCCGTGAACCATGATATTTCTTTGATCGCATGTACCAACTAGTACAGTTGATAGTGTTTATTGTTGTTGACAGCTTACTCCANAAAATCAATCCATTCTAAAACTTCTAGCCCCTTCAACTCACCTCATCAAAATCTTAAAATTTTAAACTTTTTTAAACTTCAATTTTACTTCTAATTTGAACCCAACTTTTGAGGTGGCTAAAAGTTTTTAGGTTAGATGATTTTTAGATTCATTCATATATATGATGAGAAGAACAAATGCAGTGAAAAAAAATCAACATTTGGATCTCTCTATATGGACCCCACATGATTGGGATTTAATGGGTGCATTTTTTTTTTGATAAATGGGTAAACCCCAATTAATTCATTGATGAAAAAAGCTCACATACATGAAGAACTGAATATACAAGTACAACAGAGAAATCATGCAGAACACAAGAAAATAATTGAACCGAGTCGAATAAAATGGTGTACGGCACAATGTCCGACCAAATGAAGAGGTTCTCCCATATAAATAGTGGGGAGAGATGAGCCCAAAGCCTTGTGCACCCGATAAGAGGTGAGGCATTCGATCTATCGATAAAGAATCCGGTAATTGTCGATCATGACAGTCCAAACACCAGATCTGCCAATAATCAAACTAGATTCCAGCAAAACTACATCAACATTAAACAAAAGAAATAAAAATTGCCAAAAAAAGCGAAACTGAGGCACCATAGAGGTGAGGGAAAGTGCCATAAATGCAAAGAAAAGCCATCAATAAGACGACGACAAAAGTTGGAATCCTTTCGCCAGAGACTCAAGAGCTCCGGCGAAGGGACCTAGATCTTGATGGAAAACAAAAGAGGATCTTACACAGATCAGATCTGACCCTCGGAGTAACTAGGAGAAAGAGAGAAAGAAAGATGGGTAGGATGCCAGATTTGAAAAGGTATTCAGATCTAGAATCCAAAAAGAACAATGGAGGGGGAGGGGGAACTAGAGAGGGGGATGGATGGGTTTACGGGTGAGAGAAGGGGGTACATGGAGGACAAGAGAAAGAGATGGGTTACCTGGCTAGACACACGAAGTACCGGGCGCAAAATCCAGATCTGGATTTTGCGCCGCCCGGCCAAAGCTAGGGTTTCTTGAAAGTCCTTTTCAAGCTAGGGGCTCTTAATGGTGCATGTTGGATGAGGGCATTTTACCCAAAACAATATTATTGGGGCATAAAATATTTTTTGTTTAGCACAAACATAAACCTTGTGGGGGTTATATGAGTACGATCCAATGATTGATATTTGGTGAAGATATTCTCCTCACCATGTAGATCATCCTAAAAAAAAAAATCAGCACATTCTAAAACTTCTGACCCCTTCAAAAATGGATTGGAAGTACTCATTGTTTATTTCTCACTCTTGATTTTCAAACAACTTCTAACCAACTTTTAGTAGGGTTAGAAGTTTTAGAATTGACTAATTTTTTGTGACGATGATCTACATGGTGAGGAAAACATCTTCACTAAAAATTAACCCTTGAAATATACTCATGTAGACCCCACATAGATTTATGTTTGCGCTAAAAATAAAATGTTTTATGTGCCACTTGCAGCGTCCTTTGATCCCTTCCCCCTTTTTAATACATGACGTGTGACACTGAGCGGTAACCCTATTGGACAAGTTTAATATCTCTGGAAGGCTAGGCGAAGGCAAGGTATCCTGAGTAGGAAGGCTGTGCATGCTTAACGAGTTTGAAAAGACAACAGCCAAAAACAGATTTGGGTACTGTGCACGGGAGAAGATTCAGTATGACATTCTTCTTCTTCTTTTTTGGATTTTGTTGAAGTATGCCCTTAGTGGTAAAGGTTAAAGAGTTAGTATTTTATTTAGGAGAATGGATAGGCATACAGCCTTATCTCTACATTTTAGACTTACAGTGGTAGTGGGCCTACATGAGGCCCACCGGCTCCACCGTATAGATCATCTTCACCAAAAATCCCACCATTCTAAAACTGCTAGCCCCATTAAAATCTGACTCTATTTCTTATCGTTCATTGTTCACAGTTAATTTTTAATCAACTAAAAATTTTAGAATGATATGATTTTTGGTAGGGATGTTCTACTCATCTTGTAGATCATTCGTACAAAAAATCATCCCTTAGTTCTTCACCATGTGGGCCCCACAACTAATGTAAGAATAATAATGTACACGGATCTAGACTCTTTATATAGCCCCTAAGTTTGTCTAAATGGCTTAGTTTTTTATAAATATTTTATATTTACTATTTGGATCATATCTTAAAAAAATTTAACCGTGTTAATTAATAATTGGCAATTAAAGAGATTTTTTAGAAGGTTAACAGGTCTTTTGATTGAACTGATTTTTGGGACATCATATAGACGAAAAGTCAACTAATTTGAAGGCCTCTAAAGTATTAAAAAAATTCCTACAAGTCCAACTTTATCGGTTGCCCGGACACATACTAACATGATGTCACGAGGACAACCCTAGGTTATAGGGATATCAATTTTTCTCGCAACCGGCACTAAGTAACCCTTTCTTAGTTCAGCCTTCTCGCGCTCTCACTGTATATTTAAAATAACTTAAGCACCAACCCTTACGGAACACACAAGCAACACAAACATAAGTCAAGGCCGAAGCCACTTTTATTACTGCACACTTGTGGGAATACAACTCACACCCATCTGTCTCCCAAGCATCTGGGGTTGGCTTTATATAGCCTACAAAATAACTAACTACAGTACACATGTACAAATAACCACCACCCACTGACCCACTACCAACTCAGCCATGCCTTAGCACGTTGGCATGTGTCCCACTATGTAGAACATGCATAACCGTTATGCAACTGCCGTCCTGTAGCTGTGCCACGTGTCTTCAGGTAGTTACCCACTAGGAACATGGGCTAGTAACTGCTGTAACCGCCCATAACCGCTCCCACCACTTCTGCCCACTAAGCATCCGTGTGTACATGCCGTGGACATGGTCTGGCACACGTCCATAACCGCCCATAACCGTCCTGGTCGTGCGCACGACGTGCGCCTAGAAACACGCCACGTCCGTCCTGTGCTGGCTCGTGCCAGTGCACGTGCCCGCGTAGTCACGCGCCGCGACATGCCCCACGTGCATGCCGACGCGTACCGCTGTGCCTTCTGCCAGCGTGTGCGCTGTGCCATCAGCGTCTTATGCACTGTGCCATATGCCCTCGCATATGCCAGTGACTAACATGCCAAGGTCTCGCTCACCAGTCATGTGCCTATCCCACGGCACGTGCTCAACCTTGCCACCGGCACTGTGTCCAGCGCCTAGGTGTGCTTACGGACCGTCGCCCATCGGGTCCGCTATGCATAGGCAAAGTCCCATGCCATGCATAGATTTCTGTGTGCCATCCTGCCATTGGCACGCATATGCCAAATGCATATGCCTACAGTTCCAAGACCGTGCCATGAGTTGCGCCATGGTCACGTCTGTCGCGTGCTAAGTCTTGGCCACTGTTCAAGGGGCTAACAAACCACCCCCACCAGAAGAACTCGACGCCCTCGTCGAGGCTTTCTTCAGGTAGTCCTGCACTGGCTTTTCAAATTGCCATAGAGTAGTGTCCTTCTCCCAAGTTGCTTCAGCATCTGATGAACCATGCCACTTCACCAAATAATAGGTCCTCCTATTTTTCTTACTTGCCCCCATCACCTTGTGATCAAGGATAGTCTCCACTTCCTTGTCAAACTGCTGTCTAATCACGGGAGGAGCCCTCTTAGACTGTTGTCTAGAGGTGTCCAGCAGATCCGGGTGAAACTTCTTTAAGAAACTAACATGGAAGGTTGGATGAACCTTCAACCTTTCTGGCAATACTAACCTGTATGCCACCTTCCCAACGCGCTTCATGATCTCAAACGGCCCGTCATACCGTGGAATGAGGCCACGATGCACCTGTTTACTGTTAATTTTCTTCCAAATCTGGGGTGTAAGCTTCAACATCACCTTTTCTCCAACCTGAAACTCAACATCTCTACGATGCTGGTCCGCATACTTCTTCATCCTCTTCACAGCTTTAGCCAAGCTGTCTTGAGCTTCCTCCAACATTTCCTGTTTGGAGCGTGCAAAACGATAAGCTGCGGGACACGAACCCTGTGAACGTGCCTTAGGTACGTCATGTGGAGTTAACGGTTGTTGGCCACTAGCTAACTCGAATGGACTCATCCCCGTGGATGAACTCTTGTGCAGATTATAGCAGAATTGTGCACTATCCAATAGTGCAACCCAATTTCCCTGACTCGCCGTCACATAATGGCGCAGGTACTCTTCTAACAAAGCATTGATCCGTTCCGTCTGTCCATCGGTTTGCGGATGATTGCTCGTAGAAAACCGTAATTCAGATCCCAGCAATCCGAATAACACGGTCCAAAATCGTCCTGTGAACCGAGTGTCTCGGTCACTCACGATATCCTCAGGCAGACCCCAATACTTCACCACATACTTGAAGAACAACTCCGCTGCAACATCCGCGTTACAGCTATGTGGTGCGGGGATAAACACTGCATATTTAGAGAATCTGTCCACTACCACCATTATGGAGCGAAACCCTTGCACCTTAGGTAGCCCCGTAATGAAATCCATCGAAATACTCCTCCAAGGTTTCTCTGGAATAGGTAATGGTTGCAGCAACCCTGCTGTCTTCATTCTCTCAGTCTTGTCTTGTTGGCACACAAGGCAAGTCTTCACATACAGTTCCACATCCTCATCCATCTTTGGCCAGAAGTAAGAACGAGCTAAAAGGGCATGAGTTCGTTCTATGCCTGGGTGTCCGGCCCAAAGTGAGTCATGTGTCTCTCTCATTAGTTCCTGTCTCAGACCACCTGTACTAGGAACATAGATTCTGCCTCCCTTGGCGTAGAGTAGTCCCTCCTCTACCCAAAAACGACGTGTAACACCATCGTTGATTGATTGGATTAGCCGCACACAAGCTGAATCCTTACTTGTCTCATCTTTGATTCTAGGCAAGAGATCCGCCTGAATCGTGGTCAGTGCATTGACCACCTCTGCCGCTAGCTTCCTGCTTAGGGCATCCGGGACAGAATTAAGCCTTCCTGGCTTATGTTCGATCTTCACATCGAACTCCGCCATAAACTCAAGCCACCGTGCTTGTTTTGGCGATAACTTCTTTTGACTGGTGAAATAGGTAATAGCTGCGTTGTCTGTCCGAACAATGAAGGGAGTTCCCAACAGATAGTGACGCCATACCCTTAAACAATGGATGACTGCCAACATTTCTTTCTCATGGACTGTATATCTTCTTTCTGCATCATTGAGCTTCCTGCTCTCAAAAGCAACGGGATGTCCTTCTTGCACAAGCACCCCTCCGATTGCTTTATCTGACGCATCGGTGTGTACCTCAAACGGTACCTCGTAGTCTGGCAATCTAAGCACCGGCTCCGTAGCCACTGCTTCTTTCAAAGTGTTGAACGCCTGCTGGCATGCATCAGACCAAATCCATGGCCTGTCCTTCTTTAGCATGTCTGTACACGGCGCAGCCTTCTTGGAATAGCCTTCTATAAAGCGACGGTAATAGTTGGCTAGCCCAAGGAAGGAACGAAGGTCCGTCACCTTCGTAGGCGTAGGCCAGTCCATGATAGCCTGCACCTTCCTAGGGTCCATATGTACCTTCCCAGAAGACACTATATGACCCAGAAATGTGATTGTCTCCTGACCAAACTCACATTTCTCCCTTTTTACATACAGCTGACTCTCCTTGAGTCTAGCAAACACCTTACGTAGATGCTCTACGTGCTCCTCCAAAGTGTTGCTATAAATGACAATATCATCTAGATATACCACCACAAAGCGATCGATATACTCTGAAAATACGTCATTCATTAAGTTGCAGAAGGTAGCCGGGGCGTTTGTGAGGCCAAACGGCATTACAAGATATTCATAAGAACCATACCGTGTCACCATTGCCGTTTTTGGCTCATCACCTGCTGCAATCCTAACCTGGTAGTACCCGGAACGGAGGTCTAGCTTCGTGAAATATTTGGCCTTGGCCAACCGATCAAACAAGTCAGCCACCAATGGAATTGGGTACTTGTTCTTGACCGTTAGCTTATTCAAGGCTCTATAATCCACACACATTCGAAGAGACCCATCCTGCTTTGTCTGAAAAAGCACGGGTGCACCATATGGAGCCTTAGATGGTTGTATGTAACCAGCTGCAAGAAGTTCAGAGATCTGATTCCGCATCTCCTCCAATTCCTTCGGTGCCATCCGATAAGGTGCTTGGGCTGGGGGGCGCGCACCCGGCACGAGCTCGATAGCATGATCTATGTTGCGACGTGGAGGAAGGGTCTTAGGCAATTCCGATGGCATCACATCCGCGAATTCCTGCAAAACCCTAGCAATGGACCCGTCCACCTCCACGGACTGTCCTTGCTTAATCTCCACCAAGACTGCTAAGTATGTAGGCATACCTTTACGTAAGCCCTCCGATACTTGTACAGCCGAAACCATGGGAACCTCAGTATTCCCCTTCAACATAGTAGTTCTAACAGCTCTCGGAACGAAGCATGGCTTCCTTGGGTCCTCTATGAATAGGCCACCCAAGTGAGGGATGATCGATCCCTTGGTAACGTGAAAGAAGTCGTTACCCAGTATTAACTCAAAGTCATCAAGAGGTACAGCCATGAGACTAAGCTGTCCTTTCCACTCACCAACCTGTATGTCTACATTGCTTGCTACACCAAGTATGGGCTTGGCTTCCGAGTTAACCGCCTTTATGGTGCTGGCGTAACTCGATAAAGTCAACCCAAGGCTCTTAACTCTATGATGTGCCAAGAAAGAGTTAGTAGCTCCGGTGTCAAGCATACCAGGGACTGTGTGCTTACCAATTTTTACCTCGACATACATCAAACCAGTATTGACCACCTTTTCCACAATTGCATTACACAATTGGATGGGGTTGACACAATGTTGTTCCTCAACATTCTCTTTGTCACCACTCCCCGAGACAAGGGCAGAAAGTTTCTCTTTCCTGGGGCAGTCTCTAGCCATGTGTGGTCCCATGCAGATGAAACAGCCCTGGTTCCGGCCGTCCTTTGAGTTCCGGTCATCTGCTCTGGCCTTGTACTTGCCCCCAGGTTTGCCCACCTTAGAGACTTTCTCCTTCCCTTTGTCCTTTTGTTTACCCTTCTCCACAGAAGTACTGGTAAACCTATAATCGACTAACCCATCAGCCGCAGCTATGGCGGAAGGCAGATCCTTCACCCCTTGCCTTCTCAACTCGGCTTGTGCCCATGTTTGCAAGCCGGAGGTAAAGTTGAAAAGCTTATCCTCCTCAGACATATTCTTAATGTCGAGTAGGAGGGATGAGAACTCCTTCACATAGTCTCGAACAGACCCAGTCTGTCTGAGTTTCTTGAGTGCTTCCCGTGCTACCCATGCAGCGTTTGTGGGCAAGAACTGATCCTTTAGTTCCTGCTTCAAGACGTCCCACGTCTCAATCTTAGGTCGACCCGCGGATGCATCATCCTCTAGCCTGGTCCTCCACCACAGCTTAGCATCACCGCTTAGGTACATGCTAGTCAGTGTGACCTTATGCTCTTCTGGGGTCCGAACAGCCAAGAAATACTGTTCCAAATCCCATAAAAAGTTCTCTATCTCTTTAGCATTCCTAGCACCAGAGAAAGATTTAGGCTCGGGTACCTTCGATTTTGCTATGTCCGTATGTTGAGGGCCTGAACTGACTGCCCTACGCAGTACGTTCATCTCCGCACTTATATTTTGAACAAGCTCCGTCATACGAAGCTTCAACAAACTGAACTCCTCGGTCAGTTCGTCCAAGACAACAAGTTTCTCCTCAATATCCATGATCCGAGTAATCATGGGAGGATTGGAAGCCTCTCCTTCCACTGGCATAGTTCCGTGGAACTGTGCCCATGCTGTCTCCAGGTCTCCGACTCGACCTGCCAGTGAGTCAATAGCGCTTTTGTTTCCGCCAGCCATGACGAAATGCAACACGAGATCTCCAACCAAACTTGCTCTGATACCAAAAATGTCACGAGGACAACCCTAGGTTATAGGGATATCAATTTTTCTCGCAACCGGCACTAAGTAACCCTTCCTTAGTTCAGCCTTCTCGCGCTCTCACTGTATATTCAAAATAACTTAAGTACCAACCCTTACGGAACACACAAGCAACACAAACATAAGTCAAGGCCGAAGCCACTTTTATTACTGCACACTTGTGGGAATACAACTCACACCCATCTGTCTCCCAAGCATCTGGGGTTGGCTTTATATAGCCTACAAAATAACTAACTACAGTACACATGTACAAATAACCACCACCCACTGACCCACTACCAACTCAGCCATGCCTTAGCACGTTGGCATGTGTCCCACTATGTAGAACATGCATAACCGTTATGCAACTGCCGTCCTGTAGCTGTGCCACGTGTCTTCAGGTAGTTACCCACTAGGAACATGGGCTAGTAACTGCTGTAACCGCCCATAACCGCTCCCACCACTTCTGCCCACTAAGCATCCGTGTGTACATGCCGTGGACATGGTCTGGCACACGTCCATAACCGCCCATAACCGTCCTGGTCGTGCGCACGACGTGCGCCTAGAAACACGCCACGTCCGTCCTGTGCTGGCTCGTGCCAGTGCACGTGCCCGCGTAGTCACGCGCCGCGACATGCCCCACGTGCATGCCGACGCGTACCGCTGTGCCTTCTGCCAGCGTGTGCGCTGTGCCATCAGCGTCTTATGCACTGTGCCATATGCCCTCGCATATGCCAGTGACTAACATGCCAAGGTCTCGCTCACCAGTCATGTGCCTATCCCACGGCACGTGCTCAACCTTGCCACCGGCACTGTGTCCAGCGCCTAGGTGTGCTTACGGACCGTCGCCCATCGGGTCCGCTATGCATAGGCAAAGTCCCATGCCATGCATAGATTTCTGTGTGCCATCCTGCCATTGGCACGCATATGCCAAATGCATATGCCTACAGTTCCAAGACCGTGCAATGAGTTGCGCCATGGTCACGTCTGTCGCGTGCTAAGTCTTGGCCACTGTTCAAGGGGCTAACACATGACCATTTTATGTACTAAAAGAAATCACAGTACTACTTACTACTAGAGTACTAGCAGATCGTTTATATCCTCTTGTCCGTAATTTTGCCCTCAAGAAGTGTACCAATGGGCGTACCAGGCACTCTGGGTTTTGAATAACAGCATGAACGCTGCTATTAGGGCTGCACATGGTGCGGTTTTAAATCCAGTCCGAACTGGTCCGAACCGAAAAAAATACCGACAAACCGTAAAACCAAAAAACCCAAAACTCGAAAAACCGCAAAAACCGATATTTATGGTCTGGTTTTAGTTTCATATTTTCAAAAAACCAAAAAAATTGAAACCGGACCAAAAAACACTCAACCGAAAGACCAAACCAAAAAAACCAGAAGAAAATCCGCACATATACCTATATAGTATACACATGCATTATTATGTATAAATATGCATGCTAACTTATTAAAATCTGAATTAAGGAGCATAGTTCTTAATATATTCACAATTTCATAAGTCAGTGTATCTATGTCAATTTGTATCCTATATGAGGCAATACATATGTGTGATGTACGTTCTCAAATTTATACATATTTATTAATTTATTTATAATATATTTATTATTTTTATTGCAAAAAAATTCAATTGTAGACATACCATGATTAAAATTGCCACTATGTTGCTATGAAAAATATGTTGGGATCCATATAGAGATATCTAAGATATAAAGATAAACTCTTCACATACTTCACCATGTATCTTCATAAAAAAAAAAAATCATATTCGGGGATGTGTTATCTTCCACGTTGATGGGGAATGTGCTCCACTAAAAAAAATTTAAACTCCAACATCTAATACCTATGAGGACATTGAGTGCCCCACCAATTATTAAGATTATAGTATATTGTGCTTTAGTTTTTTGTAAAATTAGAATTTGACTAACTCATTTCTTAACACGTACCCCACGAGCTTTTTGGCACACCAAAGAAATTTGTTGTGCATTGTGGTTTTCTCCTTAAAAAAATTTATGACTTCGTCCCTAATCATATCGTACCAAAATTTTTAATCCTATCGAAATTTAACTTAAAAGTAATAATTAAAATGGATGGCCTATAAATTACCTTATAATTATTTTTGATTGATATGATTTTTGGTAAGGATGATCTTCTCATATTAAATTTAATAATTTTCACAAAAAAGAGAGAGAATTAATAACTATTAAGATGGTTGAACACTTGGACATTTTTTTTTTCATGTTTTATATTTAAATAAATGTTTAGTTATTATCAATTTTTTATTTTTTAAGTTTGAACGAACTTTAATTTTTTATAATGCAAGTGCTCTAATTATGTCATGTTTTAGTTTAAGTTTAAATGATCAATTGATAAATGTCATATATTAATTTTTTTAATCTAGTTAAACTTTAGTTTTGAATGATTTGTCTGTTAAAAAAACCGAAAACTCCTAAAAAATCCAAAATTTAGAAAAAATCGAAAAACCTAAAAAATTCAAAAAACCGATGGTGTGGTTTTGGTTCTAAAAAAAAAAAACCATCATGGTTTGGTATGATTTTGGTCTTCCTAAATTAATTAATGGTTTGGCTATGGGTTTGACAAAAAACCTAACCAAACCGAACCGTGTGCAGCCCTAGCTACTATACATTGGGACACCTTTAAACAAGGGTTGCTCTTGCATGTGAGGCCTATATAGATATCATTCAAGGGCTGATTTTTTGTGAAGATATTCAACTCACTATATAATCATCCTTACAAAAAATTAGCTCATTCTAAAATTTCTAATCCTTAAAGAATTGACTAAAAATAGATTGAAATCAACGGTGAAGACTTCTAATCAACTTTTTGGTGGGGTTAGAAGTCATTAGGAGGACTAATTTTTTTTATGAAGATGTCTCGGTAGTATTTTTGTAACAGCATTCACAGTGAGAACGTTTTTTCCTCAAATTTTCACAAAAAAGTAACCACAGTGGAAACATGGGAAATGCAAAACTTACTGTAGACCCAAATTTGCTAAATTTAGTATAGAGAGATTGAAGTGGCACCCTCAATTCACCATTCACTGTGCAAAATAGTTAATTGGGTGGACCTTATAAATATACAATCAATGGTAATTGTAAGTGCCACCTCAATCTGTTTAGATAGACAGATTGAAGGGCCGGTCCCAAAATCATTTCTCTTTTTCAAATATGCATGGGACCGGTGGGGCCTTGAGGGTCACCCAAGGTGGGCGGGGGCCAAGGGATGCCAAATGTTGGGGGTCCTACATGAAAACAATCCAATAATTAATTTTTGGTGAGGCTGTTCTCCTTCAATTTAGATCATTCTCACAAAAAATCGGTTCATTCTAAAACTTTTAATACCATTAAAATTTTGGTTGAAATCTACGGTTTATTATTCAATAAAGATGATATCCTCACCGTTCATTTACAATTAACTTTTGATAGGGTTACACATTTAAGAATGGTCTGGTTCTTTTTAGGATTAACTACACGGTGAGAAGAATCTCCTCCTCAAAAATCAACTCTTGGATAGTCTCCATGTAGGACCCAAAATATTTGGACATCGATCATGTATAATAAAGATGAGAGCGGATCAAAATACATCATTATTCATAGATTGTTATTCATACATTACCGTTGGGGCCCATATAAAGTTGATCTAAGGGATGATATTGAGTGAGGATATTCTTCTCACCATGCTGATCATCCCCACAAAAAATTAGCACATTCTAAAACTCGTAACCGTATCATCTACTGAGTAGAAATCACTAAAAATCAATGGTGATTGAGCTATTTATTTTGCTGTTAATTTCACCAATAGATGATGCAATTACAATTTTTAGAATGTATTGTTTTAATTTATATGACGATGATCCACATGATGAAGATTCTTTACTTAAAATTAGCACTTGAATCATTTCTATATGTGCCCCGTAACCAAATGTTCACTCAATGATGAATAAAAGTGGATGTGGATAGGGGAGGAGCTAAGTATCATTTGGGTGGGGCACGTGCCCCACCCAAAATTTCAAAACTCCTGGTGTACTAGATCCTAGTCTTTTAAAAGTGCCCCACCCAATCATCAACTTAAATTATTTTTTAAGTATTTTTTTTTTCAAACGTTGATCTTTCTCTCCATTCTATTTTGTCTATTTTGTTTTTGACATAGTGGATCCCACTTTTACTTTGAGTTAATTGATAATTTAACTCATTTATTATTTATTTTTATCAACACGATTTCTCATTCTTCAATTTTTTTTTTTTTTTGACTCTTTTATGTTTAACCAAAAACTCTAAAAAGATAGAAAAATAAGGGACAAATATGTTTGAAGATTATCATACTTTTTGGAGTAATGCTAGGGGACCCAAGGAAGACTATTGGCCCGTGGTATTGACATTGAGATGATTCATGAGTTCATTTTTTTTGAATGTGTTCCTCATGTAAATTATCTTTATAAAAATAAGATAATTTTGAAACTTCTAATCCCATAAAAAATTTGATTTGATTCTAACGGTGTTTGTGTAGTCTATTTTACAGTTGACTTCCAACCAACCTTTATTGGGTTAGAAAATTTAACGTGGCTTAATTTCTTGTAAGGATGATCTACATGGTGGAGAGAACATCCTTATAGGAAAAAAAAGCTCTTAGATAATCTCAATGTGAACCCCACAAGTTAAAATGTCTTCCATGAGTCCCGAACTCGGGTTCCCCCTAGCATTACTCTACTTTTTGTAAACCAAGATCATTAGTGAAATTTTAAGAATTACTTGTCAAAAATTATTATTTTAATTATCTATTAAGTAAAAAAGGCACCACAAAAGAATAAAAAAAATTGTTATTGTAGTTGTAAAAGTATGATTTTTTTGTAAAAAAAAAAATCACAGTTTTCAAAGTACCCCACCCATTAGAACTTCTTGGCTCCGCCACTGGATGTGGATTGTGGATTGTGGACACACTCTCAATAAGGATATGTATCAAATAATATTTCGTTGAAACTTACAAAATGGGTTGGGAGAGGTCTAGGCTACCCGCCTAACGTTGGGTGGCCATGCAGGCTGCGCCCAACTGTTGGGCAGTCCCCCATCAATGTTGGAGTTTATGCCCTAAAATAATTTAAATTGACAACATTGATAAATTATATTTATTAATAAGCATGATATTATATTATTACTTTATTCATATGATGGATTAAGTGTTGTTCACAAGATGATGTTGTAAGTAAATTATTTGTATGAAGTGTTCATACATGGAGAGATGTAATTTACTGGTTCCTCATATTCTTGTATAGTTCATAGTCAGTGATGAATCTGAACAATTCATCTGATAAGACTATAACACACTAGACTTCTATATTATAGGGTGATGTATCTCCATCACCGGAGTGGCGACTCTAAGTCAGTGTGTTGGTGTATTAGGAATACACTGAACAGGTCAGACAGAATACTTTTTATATTATTGTCAGCATATAAAAAGATTCTGTAAAACTTGCTGATTGCAAATGTCCTAAATCCTGAGAGCAGAGTATACCCTACAAGTTGGTTTCTACTCACTTTGATCTACCAAACAGTGAGGTCAGACAACGCAAACGTGATCCAATATTCTGGGTAGGTTGGGTGGTCGAAATCACTTAGTGGGATTACTTTGTGTCAATAAGGAATCCACACCAAAATGATATTCCCTTGAGAGCCTAATCAAGAGTATTAATTATTCTAGACTGCGCAGTGATCCTATAAAATGTTTATTGGATTATTAGAATAATTATAATGGTATGATATGGCAGGCAAGGACTAAGATGTAATTACTCGAAAGGTGCTGACATTAATAGTTAATGTTACCTTGGTGTATATTACGAATATCAGTTAAGTGGAGGGACTATTTGCTGGTATAACGAGTGAAGGGCTTCTGAATAATATTCATTTACTTGAGAGTATTCAGTTGCAGTTATTTAGTGGACTTAACTGCAATTAGATTTATTATTTGAGAATTATATGAGATATATGGACCTCAAAGTAATAAATCAAAAGCTTAAGTAAGTGGGGCCCATATGGACCTAACTTGGAGCTAAAGATATGGGAAGAGAGTCTTTCTCTATAAATAGAGATAGGGTTCATAAGATAGCCCACCCTAACTTGTGTATCTAAAACTCTCTCCCAATTTAGAATTCAAGTTATGACCTTTATGGTTTTAGAAACTCAAAATTCGTAATATATTCCCGTTTGAATTTAAAATCACGTTTTGAGGCATTTCGGAGCAGAATTGGAGATTCGCTATTTCACGTAAAGTTGTAGAAAATTCAATTTCTTACAAAAAGAATATATCAAATAGGCAAATCGGATCAACCATTAGAGAGTTATGGCCGAAATACAGTTGCTGTATCTTTTCAGATTTTCGACGACTGATCTAGAACGTGGGAGGAAGATCGGGAATTATATGTAAGCGTTTAGACGGTATGTATCTGATCTTCAGGTTATTATTTTAATTCATGCATCCTCATGTGATCCTGTGAAGGGAAAATAGTTATTTGTTTCTGCTGCATTATTTAATCTAGACTCTATTTTCCCCAACAGTGGTATCAGAGCGAGGTTTGAGGCACTGCATGAATTATTACATGAAATCTTTTTATTTATGGTTGTTTCTGATTATTTAAGAGTTTGATTGATCCAAAATATTTAGGGATTACATTTATGTCAATGAGATTGATAAGGGTTGGATTAATTTTTAGTAAAAGGTCTGTACACAAATATTAAATTGGGATCCAAGAAACAGAAAATAGCTTTCTTGATTTTCTTAGTATTCTTGTAGTTCTTGACCAAAAGAAAGGGTTTCTAAAGTTTTCAAGAAAGAAAAGGATCAAAAGTATGTTTTAATCGGTTTAACAAAAATTAGCAGTTCTTGTTTATTAATTTTATTTGATTCAAGAAAAGGTTTTAATAAAATAAAAAAAAAAATAGGCAAAGAGTCGTGGGTTAGTTTTAGAGTTTCTTTGGTTAAATTGTTTAATTAAAGAAAGTTTTAATTAAAATTTTTAATTAGTTAAAGTGTTTAATTAATTAAATAGAGTTTCTAATTAAAAGATTTCTTAATTAAGAGTTGATATAACCAGGTAATTTTGTTAACCTCAGAGCAATAAGAGATATAGTTCTCACGTTATAAATTTTGGTTATTATTAGGTTTGATACAACCAGGCTATTTCTTGATAACATCAGAACTTTAATAGTTAAAGTTTTAATGCTATTGTAATAGTTTTGGTTAAGGGTTGACCTATTAGCTGTTAAAGGGTAATCTACTGACTGTTATGGGGTAACCCAAGAAAGGTTAGGGGGCAACTCAAAACTGTTATGAGGTGACCTAAAACTGTTATGGAGTAACATGCTAATTGCTATGAGGTGACCTGAAACTGTTATGGGGGGTAACCTGCTAATTGCTATGGGGTAACCCAAAACTATTAAGGGGTAACCTGCTGACTGTTATGGGGTAACCCACGAACTGTTATGGGGTAACCCATTGACTGTTAATGGGAAATCCAGTAACTATTAAGGGGCAACCCATTAGCAATTAAGTGCTGTTTGGTTTGACATACTAAGGAAAAAGTGTTTTTTCTTAAGTGCTGTTTTGTTTGACATTATTAAGAAAAAGAGTTTTTTCTTAAGTGTTGTTTGGTTAGGCATAATTAAGAAAATTTTTTTTTTCTTAAGGAATGTTTGGATTGAGTTAAGATAAGTTATTTTGGGATAGGTTACGGTATAAGGATTTGGGTTAGGAGGTGTTTGGATGTGGACATAGTTAGGGACTGTTTGGTTGGTTCACTCCAACCAATGACCCTACCCAGTCGCCTATGCACAGAACCGTTGGCCCGATCCGACAACCCGGTAACCTGACCAAAATTGCTGACCCGATAACCTAATATCCAAACTCATTTACTCAGTCCGTGGACTCGCGGTCCAACCCGTGGGTCAGCTCGCAGGCCAGATCGACCTAACCCATTCAACTCGCACATCAACCCGACTAGACCAGATCGGATAACACATAGTTCAAACTGTGAGTTAGCCCGTGGTCCAACAAGGTTGTGGCATATATGGAGCGCACGTGTGTGCATGTGTGTGGTGCATCTATGCATCATACGTGTGTGCGGTACACATGCTAGATATATGTGTGTGATGTTGTGTAGTGGGAGCTGGTGCGTGTGTGTAACGCCCCAATTTGAAACTCACAATCTCTAAGAATTGAGTCGCATCTCGACGCGTTAGGCTAATTATACAAGGTGACTAATTAGTACTAAACAAACATAAACAAGGTTTACAAACCTAATCAGAGGTGTAAGAAAGGTGTAGGCCTCGCCGTCACACCAGAAATCATTAAGGAAATGTAAAAATCGATAAAATCATGAAATCAATAAAACAAAAGTCAAAAATATAATATAGACATAAGTCTTTTAGTATCTTGGTGTCTTTTACTTCATTTACATCTTCAAGCTTTTAAAACATTCTCCTACTCTTGGTGGCTTTTATCTTGTTATTGGGTCTACTCAGAGCTAACAATGCTCTGATACCAGCTGTAACGCCCCGTACCCCAAANATATATTTTTATTTATATTTTAACGCGCTTCCAATCTCTTATTACAATCATCAGTAATAACTATTTTTTGCAAAATATATGTGGTGTGCGTGTGCACTGATAATAAAATGATGTTTATATATATATATATATATAGGTTATA
This sequence comes from Macleaya cordata, assembly GCA_002174775.1. Taxonomy (NCBI): domain Eukaryota; kingdom Viridiplantae; phylum Streptophyta; class Magnoliopsida; order Ranunculales; family Papaveraceae; genus Macleaya; species Macleaya cordata. The sequence continues at coordinate 158,271 of MVGT01000322.1, forward strand.
CTAAGGTGTAAGTGCATACACCGAAATATGCGTATATACAAGAAAGATTTATAAAATTACACTTTAATACATCACCCAATACATACCAATACATATATATAGCATATATATATAATTAAATAAAGTTTAATGGTCAAAATCAAAGTCAAAATCGCGGGTACCTTCGGTACCGATCCAAACCTTGTTCCGGGCCTCGAATTGGGATCAATTAGTGTCCGATTTTCGCGCATGAATAGTCCACATTGAATAACTTTTCGAGATCTACCCAATTGTATGGTTCGATTCTTCAAATTAAGCTCCGAATAAAAACTCATTATTAAATGCTAGACTTAATTATTTTGGGTCGTTACAGTGTGCAGTCCACACGTGTGCACGAGTGTAGTACTTTGTTGTGCCACATATGTGTGCTGTGAACGTGTGTACTATACAAGTATAATCCAGTGCTCCTCACAAAAGATCATACCGATGTAGCTTAGCTAGGTAAAGTCAAATAGAACCAAACGGGGTGAACCGGGTCAACCTGACCCAAATAGTTCAATCAGAAAATTGCCCACCAACCAGTAAGGATTGATCCAGTTAATCGCTGACCTAACCGGTTTGTAAATTGACCAAGGGTTTACAATCAATCAGAGTTGACTCGTACGACTTAGACCGAGTCAGATTAGTCAGACGACTCTATCCGAGTCAGACTAGTCAGGCGACTCAACCTAAGTCAGACTAGTCAAGCAACACAAATCGATCCGAACCAGACCGACCCAGACCCTGAAAAACTGTTTTTCAACTTTTGACTCCGGCTTGTTAGACCAGAGTCGGTACTTGCCCTTGCTGGTCCATTTTATGTCAGTGTACAATCTGTTTTTGGCAGATATAGAGGAAAAATAGTTTTTCTTCAGGGTTTTATTTTTAAAAAAGTATTTTAAAAGGTTTATTTTACTGAAATGAATAATCCAAGCACCCAATTAATCCCTAGATGTGATGAATCGCGTACAAGCTCTATGTGATAGAATTTTATGGTTACGAATCTATTGATCAATCAATTAAATAATCGAGAACTCCTTAACGATATACATGTGATGTATATGGACTTAGTTAATACATGTGATGTATGCAACACTTTAATGCTCTGAATTATATACATGAGATGTATAATTACATACAATAGATATATGCATTAAATGTATAGTTTGTATGTATTAGTTTTTAGAAATATGTGTTGAATTATTAACATTAGATGTTTATTAATGTGTAATTTTATATTGTACATTATATGTATAGAAATATAATAGACTTTACACAAATGCACATTTTTTCTAAAACTCTAAAATATATCTCTCATTTTAATTAATTAAGTGGGAGAGGGATTGTGTTCATGGAAACACAATCCCACGACCCTCCACCATCGGTCCAAGAATAAGGCTAGGGGTCTAATGCCCATAGGAATAGTACATCCTAGCAGCTTATTGGCTTGGATTGCTTTAATAAGCACGGTATTCGGACTAGAGTGTAGAAAGAGATCTCCCATAGGAGACTGTTTCTATATCTTCTAGCATTCTGAACTGAGATGGTGGACCACACTTAACTAAATGATGAATAAAGAACGCTTCCCATAGGAACGAGGATTTGTCATTAATTTAGGGGTCAGAACAAAATCGGATGTCAAAACAACTTTGACATGAGATGTCAGGATAGGTTCTTTTGATGAAATGGGATTTCAACTGTTTTGGTATACATACAGATATCCCATAGGATTGATGTCTGTATACACAATCAGTTATCCGATATTTATAGTAATTAGAGGGAACTACTATAAATTAAAATTTTTTCAAACTCATGTTGTTTTAGTATTTCATGCTTAGTAGTTCAATAGTTCTCACTTGTAACACATTTTAAATGTAAACCAATAAATTTGACATAAATCATGTGGACTAGATGCGAATTAGATAACTGTCATTAAATGCAGTAAAGTACTTTATATACTTTAGACTGTGTATCCAGGATTTACTGAATCCTATTATTACTAGGAACTGATTGGAAAAATGTCGTAAGTAGATGAAAAGTTGATGTCTAAGTGTTATAACACTAACATCGATACTTTACATTTACTAGTGACATTATAAGAAGGGTTGGGGATCATAATCGTTCTGTTTGACAGATAACGAAAAGTTATATGAAGACTATGAGGTGTATGAACATCAATTAGTCAGCATATACCTGATATGCTGGGACATTGTAGTTCCTTAGAGCCTAACTAGATTTGTTTTCCGAGTAGATTCCTCTACACACTTTTCATGAAAAAGTGGAAAACATTCAAGTTGTATTCCGGTGATCATAAAACTAGATAATCATCTTTGTGTATGTCTTTATGACATGAAACCAAAGAAGAAGTACCCAGTAATTCCTAAGGTTGATCCTATCGAGATGGTAAGTATAGGAAAAGTAATACGATGCCAAATAGAAAGTGTTTCTAAATACGGCAAAATAGGATACTCGACAATTAGGAGTCTCAATGATTATCATCGTGTACGGAATAAAATATGAAAACATGATTGACTGTATTATATCTTTACAAGAATAGGTATACAGTCCATCTGTTCTCATTAAGTTTTATTAAGAATGCATTAGATGACATTCATAGTTGTACATTGATAATAATCCTTAGCTTTTCTCATTACACTTGGATGAATTATTTTTCTTGGAATTCGTTGAATAAATTGTTTCTTCAGTTATTTCAAGTTATCGCTAAAATCTATAAACTTAGTCACTTTAATCTGAATACGATTCAGAATTTAGTGATTAAGAGTTCATTTGAAAGGAAGGTAGAAGATTTTAGTGATTGACTTGTTAAAGTACTCATTGTTGTATGTGGAACCATAAAAAATTAAGAGGTAAGTTTCATCATTCGATACGATCGTAAATGGTAAGCACCCTTTTGACTTATATGGTACATACTAAGTTGAGAACTAATTTATTACACTTGGATTCTTCCAGTAGAATGGTGTAATAAGTGAAGATACAGAATCTGCACTGGATACGATGAAATCTATGGTGGATTATAATTCATTACTCTCTTCTCACATATACCTTGGGTAACAGTTAGTAGTCTTCCGTTTTTAACTTATGAATCGTCAGGTTCTTCGACAAGAAAATTGTAATTTGAGCCTAAGCCCATATGAACAATTTATCCTGTCTTAGAATGGATGACAAATCAGAGTCAAGAGCAGAAGCGTATCTGTTTACAGGTATGCAAAAAGAGTTTATGTTTATAGAGAAAAGTTACATTCATAAGAATACTGCATAAGTTGACACCAGGATATAAAGCTGAGACACAAGAATTACGTTATTCATTTTTAGAATACATAGAGACTTTATCGTAGTGGAAGGGTTTCACAAGAACCCAATTGATCTTATTCTTGGAGGATGAGAATTCAGTCCCTGTAACTATAAAAATCTTAATTTATTTTGAGACAATGGTTAACTGTTGTGATAAGAGAAGAATCTTTGGATTCTAATCGAGTTTGGGATCTTGTAAAACTTTCATCTAATATTAAAACTATTGGATGAAGAGTTTACAAGGAACAAGAAATTCTGATTGACCGTTAAAGAGACTTGCTGTGACCACATCATTGGCAGTCTTGATTAATTTAACAGAATATTCTTAGATCGCAAATAATGTTGATATTATCCTCCCAAGAGGCATATTGACATTGGCATTTGCAATCAAGCCAGATAAAGTTCATTACAGTAGGCCATGAGTACTTTGTACATTTATTACAGAAGTAGATGTCTCGAAGTTGATGCATCCGATTTAATTAGAAAATCAAGTTAGTTGATTTTAATTAAATATGGATGGGCTATGTATAAGATGTGGATAGTAAGTAATAGTGTTTCCATAGCTATATAGTAATGACATAATGATCATTTATAATGATACCTGAAATGTTATTAAGGTTTGGTTATCTAATGGACGTTAATGTAAAAGAACTTTTTGAGAAATTCTTTCATTCTAGTGATCAAGCCTTGCTAGATCAGCTAACTAGAGTATTAGTCTATCTCAAAACTGTAAGGGTCAATAATATACCGATTTTGTTTGGAATGCACTGTTCCATAGAAAATGTTTCTGTGGTATTACTCTTTTGGAATCTTTGTCATATAGACATTGATAAAGGAAGTAAATTGAAAGGCAGTTCCCTATGCTTATGTAATAGGAAGCCTCTCACATAAAGTGCAAGTGACAAAAATCAGATATTTGTCTTACAGGTGGGCTTAGTCAGCTAACATTTGTCGAGTTTTGGTACTGAGATTTATAGAGCTGTAAAGCATGACTTAGATAATCTCAGTTGGATTCGGAGTTACAAAATAGTCCAAATGTTAGTGTTATAATTGGTTGCATTAATTCTGACCTTGTGTCAGATTCAGATCTGGAAATTCTATTTCTAGATATCTTGGTGGATATCATCGAGTGGGAGAGTGTCTACCACGGATGCCAAAGACTTTGTTTAGGCGAGATGGTTAGCCAAGGTTGTATTTGTAAGAAACTTAGTAGAACCTCTACTCTAAAGCTCTGCTTGGTAGTTTTGATTCTCATGCTGATGAGAATACTTACAGATGAAGGTTTCATGCTGATGAAACAAGTGTCACATACGAATCTTATTCTCAGAAGATAAGTAGCTATTGTGACATTAAATTCTTTTAGTGCAAGTGGGAGATTGTTGGGGTTTATGCCCTAAAACAATTTAAATTGATAACATTGATAAATTATATTTATTAATAAGCATGATACTATATTATTACTTTATTCATATGATGGATTAAGTGTTGTTCACAAGATGATGTTGTAAGTAAATTATTTGTATGAAGTGTTCATACATGGAGAGATGTAATTTACTGGTTCCTTATATTCTTGTATAGTTCATAGTCAGTGATGAATCTGAACAATTCATCTGATAAGACTATAATACACTAGACTTCTATATTATAGGGTGATGTATCTCCATCACTAGAGTGGCGACTCTAAGTCAGTGTGTTGGTGTATTAAGAATACACTGAACAGGTCAGACAGAATACTTTTTATGTTATTGTCAGCACATAAAAAGATTCTGTAAAACTTGCTAATTGCAAATGTCCTAAATCTTGAGAGAGCAGAGTATACCCTACAAGTTGGTTTCTACTCACTTTGATCTACCAAACAGTGAGGTCAGACAACGCAAACGTGATTCAATATTCTAGGTCGGTTGGGTGATCGAAATCACTTAGTGAGATTCCTTTGTATCAATAAGGAATTCACACCGAAATGATATTCCCTTGAGAGCCTAATCAAGAGTATTAATTATTCTAGACTGCGCTGTGATCATATAAAATATTTATTGGATTATTAGAATAATTATAATGGTATGATGTGGCAGGCAAGGACTAAGATGTAATTACTCGAAAGGTGCTGACATTAATAGTTAATGTTACCTTGGTGTATATTACGAATATCAGTTAAGTGGAGGGACTATTTGCTGGTATAACGAGTGAAGGGCTTCTAAATAATATTCATTTACTTGAGAGTATTCAGTTGCAGTTATTTAGTGGACTTAACTGCAATTAGATTTATTATTTGAGAATTATATGAGATATATGGACCTCAAAGTAATAAATAAAAAGCTTAAGTAAGTGGGGTCCATATGGACCTAACTTGGAGCTAAAGATATGGGAAGAGAGTCTTCCTCTATAAATAGAGATAGGGTTTATAAGATAGCCCACCCTAACTTGTGTATCTAAAACTCTCTCCCAATTTAAAATTCAAGTTATGACCTTTATGGTTTTAGAAACCCAAAATTCGTAATATATTCCTGTCAGAATTTAAAATCACATTTTGAGACATTTCGGAGAAGAATTGGAGATTCGCTATTTCACGCAAAGTTGTAGAAAATTCGATTTCCTACAAAAAGTATATATCACATAGGCGAATCAGATCAACCGTTAGAGAGTTATGGCCGAAATACAATTGCTGTATCTTTTTAGGTTTTCGACCACTGATCTAGAACGTGGGAGGAAGATCTAGGATTACATGTAAGCATTTAAACGGTATGTATCTGATCTTCAAGTTATTATTTTAATTCATGCATCCTCATGTGATCCTGTAAAGGGAAAATAGTTATTTGTTTCCGCTGCATTATTTAATCTAGACCCTATTTTCCCCAACAATCAACCCGTCCAACCTTTTTTTTTTTTTTCATTCTCATTTTTTCAAAAAAATAACAATGTGCTTCATCAAATGCAAAATCTAAGTTTTTTTTACCAAATTTACCCTAGAATGCATTTTAGCATTCACCACTAGATTCTCTAAATTAGTCACATGTTCTTCCTCTCTCAACTGCATGTTAAAAATTTCTGAAAAACCCTTCTACTTTGACAAAAAAAAAAAGGTTTATGTCAAATTTGATAACCACGGATTGTGAATTTTCGATAGATCCCACAATTTAAGCAGAACCCCACCTACCTAATTGACGGTGGATTTAAGATTTTAACAAATTTACAAAAACTTTTTATGTCTTTTTTTTTTTGTCAATTAGGCTTTTTCATTCCTAAATTCAAGGACGTCTCTCAAATCTCCCCCTAACATTGCTGTTAAGTCCTTTATATCAAGGCAACTTGCAAGACCGAATGTCATTGCTCATTGCTCTCTCCCTATTTCCCTCTTTTAACTTTTTTCACCCCTTACTTTTATGTGGAATTTTAAAGAGTTAAGGATTGTCGACCAATGTTTTGTAGCCAAATTAAAGGTTTTTTAGGACCCACATGAGGAGATGATCTAAAGATACGAAGCGAATATCCTCACCGCATAAATCATCCTCATATTAAATTATCACTTTCTAAAACTTAAAACCTCACCTAATGATGGTCTAAAACTAATGATATTATGGACAGCCCCGTTCACCTCATCTAGATTACTAATGATGTGGTCAATTGCTGATGTAAATATGGCCACATACATAAGCGACCTCAATTGCTCATTCTTTTTTTTTTAAGGAGACTAATGCTCAAGATACATATGTATAAGAAGGTACAGATACATTATAAAAGAATTCAATCGCTCATTCTGACACCTACAAGTTACTCGTTGATGTGGAACCATTTAAATTTAGAGTGAAATGAGTTGGTTTTCTTATTTTTTCTTCTCTCCAGATTGAAATAATTCTATATCAGTGGATAACTTTTATGGCTGAAAATCACTGTGAATGTGTAGGAACTAGTAACTCAGTATGAGCTAGAAATGCATTCCCTCACGGTTTTGATTCTATTGATGATTTGATGTAATAGGAAAAATCATTTTCCAGTAGCTCTCCTGTCAAAATCATTTTCACGGATTCAATTTAGCAAAAATATACAGGTGTCGGTTTGAATATCATAAAACTCTCTTTCATTTTTTTTTTTGGTTTTCTCAGTTAAATTTTAATTCTCTATTAACACTCTATTTACACCTTTTTTATATAGACACGTAAGTCCACGTGATGAGAAAATCATCGTCACAAAAATCAACCATTAGGTTATGTCTATGCAGGTCAAACAAATAGTTGTAAATGAAGTGTGAGAATAAAATGGGGTACGTGGAGCATGTAAAAGCTGCGCAGACATAACCAATGTATCCCATTTTTCTGTTTGTGTGAGTCATGTAAAATGGCATTACTTACCCTAGTCTTCTTGAGATATGGGCACTTCCATATTTTTTAAATTGGAAACTCTGCTTCAACCCCATGCCAGTTTTCCTTTATTGCAACCAATTTACACTTGTCCGTCTATTGAGCAAGAGATTATCTTCATAAAAAATTCACTTTTGGATTCACTTGGCGTGTACCCCACAAATATGTATAAATGGATTACATTTTTGGATTAAATCCAAAAGGGCATGCTACTACTTTGAATACAACTTCAATGAGCTAATTTTGAGCCGATATGAAGTCGCATTTTTTTAATTGATATAAGAGCCTACCATTGGGTTAGAAATGATTCAAAATTAGTTTTCAATATAGGTGTTCATTGTCGTTCTAAAGACATAAAACTTATCTTCTTAAAATTACCCTTAAAAAAACCTACTCACACATATCCTTCAAGTTTTAAAATTTTATAACAAACACACGCAAAAACCCTAATAAACTAATCCTCAAAATGAGTCATTTTTCTTTATCTTATATTAGCCTTCAAAAAGATAATTTCTTTCAAATTTCTATTAACATTTTAGGGATAAAAGAATCTTAATTTTAATTGTTTCCTTTATAGGTCTTCAATAAGCATAATAAATTAAGAATGAAGTTCTCCAATTTATGTGACTAAATATTGTCCTATATAATGAGGACCAGATGTCTATATACTATTTAATTAATGAGAAATGTAGTACCTAAAATAAATTTTAATTAATGAGAAACATGTCCAAAATTTTTATCTGTGTTTTATTAAAACAAAATTAAAACAGCTTGTATGTGTCCAAAAAAATAATTGAAAACAGCTTATATAGATAATATGTTTATTAGAAGGAAAAAAAAACAAAAAAAAACAATTTCTTTTTAAAATCTATTTATTATAAAAAGGAAGAAAAAAAGAAAAACATCTTCTATCTATTGAATGATCAGTTTTGTGAATTGTCTGGGCTGCTCGGTGCGAATAAACCTACGATGGTGACGAGTTGCGTAGAATTTCCATGTGATTGATGTTAGATGACCTAAAAAGACATTTTGTGTGAATAAATCATCACATAAAGTTCGAACTAATCTACTTGCATGCGGATTGGGACTTATGCAACCTGGTCCACGAGTAGCCTTGCGGCACTTGGCCCTTGCTCACAAATTACAGACTTGCTGTACGGCTTGGTGTGGTCGGGTTGTCCTGCCCAAGTCCCTACTTTTGAACGACCATGATGATGTGTCAATGGCAATGCCAAGGGTACCCAGGCACCTGATACCCAATTGGAACCAGAACCAGAACCATGAGATTGGTTCAAGATCCACATATCTTTCACACAAGCCTCTGGAACCGCTTGCACATAATATCATAGGTTTCATTTTTGGGTGATGGGCAGGTATTGAAAGTCAACTGCTAGGAACTAGAACCAATATGAACTTTTTTCTTAGTTACAACCAACTTATTCGACAAGAATGATCCAAGGGAATGATTTTTTTTTACGAGGGTGATCTCTTATCGTTCTAAAATATTTAACCTCATAAAAAAATTAGCAGCATCATAAAACCCCAATCGTCTTCTAATAGGGTTAAATTTTTAAAAATAATGTGATTTTACTTTTGTTATGAGGGTATTGTGCATGACGTAGACATCGATCGTTGCCATAGAAAATCAACCCTTGAATCATCTTTATATAGCCTCCGTAGGTATAGTAATATATAAATAGTTGGGTGTAAATATCCATCCCCATGTTCCAACCCCAAATTATGCACTCCACAATCTTACAAACAAGAAGTGCGGCGGACTATAAATTTTATTAGGTACCTTCCACTCTTATGAAAGTTGTTGTTGTTGTTGTTGCATTGTGCTGAGTTGGGAGTGAGGTGGTTCAACAGCTCTCTTGGGTCCCCAACCATGTGTCTTTAGAGGGTATAAAGTATGTTGTGCCACTCTAGAAAGAATCATAAGTACCCACCCCTTAGCCCTCACAAATAAAAACTAGGGTCTTCTCAATTGTTTGAACCCATTTCTGTGTACAAGATGTTGGGCAAACATAACACTAGATAGATAGACAAGTACCAAGTCTAAATAGTCCTTATCTTCTGCATTTAATACTTCAAAAAATTTCAGTTTCACCATAACCAAAAGCTTTGGTAATTAAAGCTACTCATAAGTAATTCATTCATTCCCCTTCACAAATCTTAACCACCCCACAGTCCTTTTTATTACATTACATACAAGAGATCTTCAACTGTTTGTGATTTTATAAATGTTTCCTTGACTCTTACATTAACAGGTGTAGAGAGAGAGAGAGAGAGAGAGAGAGAGAGAGAGAGAGAGAGAGAGAGAGACTGATGACCTCTTCTTCTTCTTCAATTGTTTGTGATAAATAAGTGTTTCCTTGACTCTTACATTTTACATTAAGACTTAGAGAGATACTCTGAAGCAAAACAAAGCCCAAGATGATCTCTAATTCTTGTTGTTCTTCTTCAAAACTGTAATCAAATGTATGGGTTGGTTTCATTTCTCTCAAATTCTTCATATATTCTTTTTTTTAAAATTTTTTTGCTCTTAACTGATAAGTATATCTTTGTTTTTGTTAATGCAGAGAACCCTTTAAAAAGACTTGCCAAAATGCGCCATTTAAGAAAGAGAAGCTTCAAACGCCTCTTCTCTTTTTCAAAGGAAGATACAAGTGATCCTCTTCATGACAATGACAACAACAAAGAACCCAAGTCTACTTTGCCAGCAACAGAGCAATCTCAAAAACCCACTTGGAAATGCTTCTCTTTTGAAGAGATCTTTGATGCAACTAATGGCTTCAATACAGGTATGTTTGTTTGTTTCTCACAAGAAACCCCTAAAAAAAAAAGGACCCATTTTGTTTTTATGTCTCATTAGAGGTTTAAATCTGATTTTCTTCACTTTTTTGCTTCAATGGGTATCAGATAATTTGGTTGGAAGAGGTGGGTATGCTGAAGTTTACAGAGGAGTTTTGAAAAATGGTCAAGTAATTGCAGTTAAAAGATTAACAAAAGCTTCAACTGATGAAAGGAAAGAGAAAGAATTTTTAACAGAGCTTGGAACTATTGGTCATGTTCATCATCCAAATGTGTCTTCATTGTTGGGTTGTTGCATTGATAATGGCCTTCACCTCATCTTTGAGTTCTCTCTACATGGCTCTGTTTCTTCTGTTCTTCATGGTATTTGCAGAAACTTTAAATTAGATCCAAATTAAAAAAATCTTTTGATTTTCTTTTTTTTTTTGATTGTGTGATCTCTTATTTGCAGATGAGAATTCACCATTAATGAGTTGGAAAACAAGGTATAAAATTGCAGTTGGAACGGCTAGAGGACTCCATTACTTGCACAAAGGCTGTCAAAGAAGGATAATTCACAGAGATATCAAAGCATCTAACATTCTCTTGACTGCAGATTATGAGCCTCAGGTATGGATGCACTAGGAGGGTTATTACATTTTGTTTTTCTCCTTGGCAATAATCAAATATATTGAAATTATGAACAAAATGGGTTTGTTTCAATGTCTTAGATTTCCGATTTTGGATTAGCAAAGTGGCTTCCATCTCAATGGACTCATCACTCTGTCGTTCCGATTGAAGGGACATTTGGGTCTGTAATTCAAATCCCTCTCTGTTTTAAATTGAACTTCATTTGATGAATCAAAAATAAATAAAATAAAATAATTGTGAACTTCATTTGAGCTTGTAATTTATTAGTTTTGTTTGTTTTCTTGCCAGGTACTTAGCACCTGAGTACTTCATGCATGGAATTGTTGATGAGAAGACTGATGTTTTCGCTTTTGGAGTCTTCCTATTAGAGATCATTTCCGGACGAAAACCTGTTGATGGATCTCATCAGAGCTTAGTTAGCTGGGTAACAATTCTAACTCTTCCTCATCATTTATATCTAATGAAGAAAAATATGGTTTGATTTTGACTTATTCTGAATTATTGATAAGTTTTTGTTTTATGGGTGTTGTTATCTACTGAAGAAAAATGTGGTTTGATTTTTGGTTTTTTGTGAATTATTAGTAATACAGATAAGTTTTTGTCTTCTCTGTTGATTAGGATCATGTAAGGAATCTGGGTTCTCTTAAAAATGGTTCTAAGTAAAATGTTTAACAAATGTTAAATCAGAGCTTTCTTAGTTGGGCAATTCTGATTCTTCCTCACCATTTACATCCAATGAAGAAAAATGTGGTTTTATTTTAAGTTGTTCTGAACTACTAATCATAAAGAAAAGTTTTTGTATTTTGGGTTTGATTAGAATTGTGTTAAGTAATCAATATCACCAAAAAAAAATGGATCTAAGTTTCACTTTAACAAATTCTAAAGTAATAATTTCATATCTAACAGATCTTTAACTTAACATTAATGGTTGACTGCAACAGGCAAAACCACAATTGAATGAAGGGGAACTAGAAAAGCTAATAGATCCAAGACTTGGAGGAGACTATGATACTACACAATTGAAGAGGCTTGCTTTCACAGCATCACTCTGTACTCGAACGTCGGCCATGTGGCGTCCAACCATGAGTGAGGTACTTAATTTTCATTTTCTACTTAACTTGTATTCGAATCTACATTGTCCTTACTGCATACATATTAGTTAATATGCTTACATTGCTAAAAATGGATTCTAAACCTTTTCAGCTATCACATAGATTTGTTAAATTTATGGGAAATTCTGTTTTTTTCTTGACAGTAAGATCTTATAGTTCAAATGTCAATCGTTTTCGTTGTTATTACGTAGACTCAATTGGTGTTTCATTTTTCCCCCTAATTTAGATTGATAATTAGGCACCAACCCTTAATTGATATATGCTTATTAACTACCACTGAGAGGGACTAGTAATAATATCATACTAATCTGATAAATTCCTGAACTCACTGGAATTTTAAGTTATTGACCAGCCAAAAGACTATTTAAGTATCTGTTTTTAGATTGGTTTTATGGTAATTTGATCTTAATTTTGCTAATATAATACAGTTCAAAGAAAAAAAATCAATCACTAATTTAATAGGAATACATCAACTGTCTTTATCCATGAGGCGGTGGTTTGCGTGGATTGGCTTCGCACACCTCATTTTATCGTTTTCATTGGCGAAGTCTCTCAACTTAGATTTGATTTTTTCTTGTGTTGGTGGGATATTTCTGGCCTTTTTTTTTTCTCTTATAATCTTCGAGTAATACCCGGCCCGGCAGATCCCACCTAACATACTTCTAAAAGAAGAGAGAAAATGAAAAAAACTAAGCAAGATACCAGTAATACTAAGAAGATAAAATACAGATGAACCTTCAAAGTGAATTACTGAATTTATTAACAGTCTTAGAAACAAAGAACAATTGCAGTTGTTGTAAGCTTGTAAAAGTAAAACATTTATATATTTCTGATGAAGGTAAATTCAGCTTTAACTGTGGTGATAAATAAAGTAGTACTAGAATGTAATGTTCATTCTTTCTTCTTTTTTACTTTGTTGGTAATAATTTTGTGCTTGAAAATTTCAGGTATTGGAGGTAATGGTGGATGGAGAAATGATTAAAGAGAACTGGAAAATGCCAGAGGAAGTAGAGGAAGAAGAATTCTGGGGTTTTGAGGATTTAGAATGTGAATTTGATAGCCCATTTTCAACCTCTCCTCTTGATTCGATTTCGGCGAGTAGTTCTTAGAACCGGATATAGTACATTAGTTATGTAAAATGAGAATGTAATGGCGCTTGTTCTTGAACCTTGTACAGAACATTATATACATAATAGTATATACAAGATAAAAGAAGTTGGGATTGTTGTAATACCAAATTAGGCAACCACCACTTTGATTCCTTCTCTTTCTTGAACAAACTCTTTTGATGTACAGTTTTGCTTGCTTATATATTCCAATTTAAGTTTGTCTAAGTTGCTTTTACTTGCTAACAGCTTTTAAGCTTCTATGAATTGTTGTAAAATGTTGGATAAAGCATAAATCAGTGACATAACATAAAAAATCGCAAAAGTCGATCATCCTAAATAAGTCAAATCGTTTTAAAATTTTTAACCCCATCAAAAGTTGATTGAACATTTTAAACTTTTAGAACCATCCATTTTACCATAAAATATCAACCAACTTTGTATGGGGTTAAAAGTTTTAGAATGATCTTATAAAGATGATTTACATAGTGAAGAGATCATCCCCACATAAAATCAGCCATAGGATCACCTCCATGTGGATCCAAAAAATCAAGTGTAAAAAGAGTGTAAGAATAAATGTAGTGATAAAAAAGAGGTGTAAACAGAGTGTAAGAAAGTGGGATGAAGTAAAAAAAAAATTCTTGATCAACTAAACCTGAAAATTTCCCTATCTCATTCTCATTGACCTACTTAAAGAAAATTTTTAGGTTTTGCTTTAAATATTTTTCTGGTCCCCTTCTCCATTGATCAAATATCTCTAACTGTTTTGTCAATAACTATTTGTAATTTTAAGACTACCAAATATTCTCAGTATTTGGATAGAAACAGTTGAGTTAGATAAAGAGGCATAAATGTTACCTAAGTTTCAAGAGCCACTTGGACAAATCAACAGCTGTCACTTTGAAATCACTGATGTGGCACTCCATGGATTGAGTGAGTATTTAAATAGTGGTCCTAAATTGCATTGAAACACTTGAAAAATCGACAATGATTTTAGGTTAAGATTTATAGGTATTATTATTAGTACAGGTTTAGGATGTATTAGAGATGGTCTATATGAAACATATATTTGTTTGATTAATTTAGAACTCATTAGAGAATCTTTGATAAAAAGCTTGAAGTTGTGGCAGTTGAACAGGTAGACTTGCCTAGTGAGAGTGGGGACAGGGATGTTTATAATACCAAATACACCTTGTTGTGTATGGCCAAATCATGTTGATCCACATGAACATGAAAGCATGCAGTGTTTGTTGAACCATTTAGGTAGATAAGAGAGAGAGAGAGAAGAGAGAGAGAGGACAAAAGTGACAAAAGTGTTCAATTACCAAATACACCTTGTTGTGTGGCCAAAACATGGTGATCCTCATGAAGATGAAGCATGCAGGGTTTGTTGAACTATTTAGGTAGATGAACTCTGTGAGAGAGAGAGAGAGAGAGAGAGAGAGAGAGAGAGAGAGAGAGAGAGGGTTTTTGTTTTTTTTTTTTTTATGTTGATTCAAGTTCTAATTATTGGGTGAAAGGTGGTTGAACTTAAAAAGACTTAGAATAGGTGCTTAAACAATATTAAGCTCTCATTTTGGTTTGGGTATGTTGGTTACATATATAATTGTTATGAACCAATTTTTAATTTTTTTCATGTGGTATGTGATAATCAATCAGAATCATTATATAAGGTAAAGGTTAGAGAATAATTGAAGTTCATCAAAAAAAAATGAGAAATTTTTTTTTTTAAAAAAAAAAGGTGAAAAAACCAAAAATGATTATTACTTTGTTCAATTAAGAAGTGATTTTGTGATTATTATTCATATAATATATCTTATTTTAACTTATCCTATCCCCCTGTCAAACAAAAAAAAAATGTAATCTATCCTAACATGAGTCCTTAATTCCTATCTTTAGTATTTCTCTTTCGTTCACCCGAGGGCATAGTCGTAGGGTGTTCACGCAGTTGACTTCGCATTTGTTAAGTGCGTGAACATCCTACGGCTATATAATTTACTGAGTGAACATCCCACGGCTATGCCCTCAGAGAACATGTAAGTTTAGGCACATTAAATGAGAACTCAATAAAAATAAAAATAAAACATTAGGCATGCAAAATGACATAAACTAACTGCTCAGTAAACGACTTAACCGTTGGTTAGGCTGAGGTGAACCACATCATCATCATAAGAGTAAAGACCATGCTTAAATTATAGTTACCAAGAGATAATGATAAATTAAAAAAAGGAGGATGAAATCATTTTTGAAAGCTTAAAAAATGAAAGTGATAAGAGAGATCTAAAAGCAACAAGACAAGACAAAGAAAAGACTTGTGACTGCCAAAAAAAATAAATAGAGGTTCACATCAGTCCCTTGTGCACCAAGTGTTACAGAAAACAACACTTATTAATTATAAGTCTTTATCTTCCGCTTTTCTTTTTTAATAATTGAGACCTTTTCCTTGTGAGCCCCCATCTGAAATTTCCACTAATCTAGGAAACTTTTTAAGCATTCTAAATAATATTCTTTACAAAAACTGAAAAGAAAGGAGAAAAAAAAAATATGGCTAAAAGATAAAAAAATAGTTCATAAGGTTTGTGGAAAAATGCTACAAGCACCTTGGATTTGCACCTTTGCTAATACCTCTGATTATTTTATTTAAATTAGACTAAAATTAGACCCACGTTAGACCAAATTAGACTCAAATTAGACCCAAATTAGACCTTGGGTACAATTTTGTGTGCAAATCCGGGGTGCTTGTAGCATTACCCAGGTTTGTGATGCTCATTATCGTCATGTTTGAATGATGGGATTGAAATCACAGTGAGAATTGCACATCCGCATTTTCTATTAGATTTGCTGTTTCTCCATTTTTAGGGGAGGAATGCAATTTCGAGTTTATACGCAAAACAAACACTCGAATAGAATCACATTATGAAGAATGTAATTTCATTCTCATTATCAAAACATAGGCTATATGTAACTGAATATTAACAAGAAAAAGAAGAAAATTTAAGTTCATGTTGAGTTTTGTTTATGTTAGAGTCTGTTTCCTTTCATAATTTCCATTGCCTTTACAATGAGTAGTGCATGAAGTCTATAAGGCCATGTCGGCAGACCTAATGATATTAACAGTAAAAAACCAACTAAGAAAGCAATGAGAAAACAGTAATAAAGATTTCCCAATCACCCCTAAGATCAAATTTTTAACTATTACCTATATAAAATGCTGGTATTGTTTTAGCTTTATGATACATTTTTTAAGGACAAGATGTATATTGTTTATCAATAATTTGATCCATTTACAAAAAGGATTACAGCTAGTATGGCTCTGAATAAATCAAAATAAGATTTTTTTAGGGTTTTGTATACTAGTAAAAGGTTTTGTGTTTGTCTGTAGAGCCCACGTGAGAACCAAAAGTCAGTAAATTTTTTAACTTATTCTAAAATATGTAACCCTAATTAAAAGTTAACAGTGAAATAAAAGAACCACATTGCTTAGGTTTGTAATCAAGATGTGGCAGGTGATATGGCCAGATGTTATCATTATAACCAATCATTTTACCCAAATTAGCAGCCACATCACATGGTCAGCCACTGTGGTAAGTAAAAGTGGTTAATCACTGAGAATTTGTTGGTTTTTGGTGTGAATTTTTTACAGAATGAAATGGTCCTCACAAATAATCAATTCTTACAGATCTATATGTGGTCCTAAGAGACAAAAACCATGTATAATAAAATTATTTACAAGGACATCTGAACCCATAAATTAAAGAATATAAGTTCAAAATTAACAGTGTTATATGAACCAAGATTATAGACCATCGTATATTATATATAATACCTCTCTGTCATAGACAAAATGAGTCATGCCACAGATGACAGACCCCACTTTGACGCATACTACCTGAGATTTCCTGTGTAAAAATGAAATCAACCCGATTTGATATCACAACAATCGGATCAATAGAACACGTGAAAATCACAAAATAAGTTAAAAAAAAAAAAACTCTGTATAAAAGTCACTAGAAAATGCTAAACTTACTGCATTTTCCTACTGCAAATCTTACTACCTAGTCATCCCACGATTCTCAAATAATCTCATACCCCTCGTGATTTGCGTCATTCCTAAATTGACATAAATACCATCCTAAATACACTTTGTAGTAAGTGTAGCATCACAAAATGCTAAAACCTCTTAAAAGGAAGAAAAGCTGAGTATGTTGAAGTCAAATGTGATCTCCATAAAATCTAAAATCTTAGAAAGCTTGGAAACGTTATGCACAGTAATTCATACACTCTAGCATCCTCTATTTGTTTTTTATTTTTTCCTTTTTGAGTTCGAGAAACGTTTTGCACAAGATTATAGTCATGCATGAGAAACAATAAAGACAAACTGCAAAAGCTGTTTTGCTAAATGGGATTATAAAACATGCTATATTCAAGTAAGAGGTCATCGAAGCTAATAAAATTAAATCATTGACTATTCGATCCTGCCTGTCTCCAACTAGTTTTTCACAAGGATCTACATCATCCAGGAAAGGAAAAAAAAAAAAAAGGAACTTACATCATGAGAAAACGAAGTCTAGGGGTGCGACCTAACATATCTTCAAATGAGAGAATCTATTGCTTCGATGGCCATAAAACATAGTAGGATATCAACCATTTACAGTGGACTTGTAATGACAATCATCGATTGTTGAGTAAATCGCACCTTCCTCTTCAAGAGATCTAATAGATTCCCTGCCAAGACAAAACGAACAAAGAGTTAGATAGAGTGAGTTAGATGGCGTATTGTTAATAAGAGAGAGAGAGAGAGAGAGAGAGAGAGAGAGAGAGAGAGAGAGAGAGGAGTTACATAATCTTCTCCAATGGAACTTTTAGATGCTGGACAAGTTCATCTCTATGTACCCCTTTTTCCCGTCCCCTGAGAAAACAGAACCCAATTACTGATCAGATACTCGTATCACTATGTACAAGGACTTGATCAAGCATTCAGAAACGCCTGGGGGGAAAGTTCATGTGGTTCAAATGCATGAGATACATTTGTACATCCAAATGTGCACATGCAGATACATATACTAAGCTGTTATCCTGCCAATATACCAACATTCATGCATGAGATAGTGCCATGGAATCATTATTATAGTAGTCGAGCATCTACTGTGTGCCATAGGATTATTCTTATACTAGTACAGTATCTATTGAATAAGTGTAGTCCACAGTCTTGTACAACAGGATGTCAATCAGCAGGCAAATTGAAGAGATCTCTTTGGTCAATCATAGAATGATCAGGTGAACCCAATCATTTCAGAATGTGCCTTTATGGTGGAAAGAAAAAAGAGTGCAGAAAATAGTCCAAAATAGAGATGTGTATCAACACTCCAAAAAACAGTAATTCTCAAGCTTCCAACTTATTACTTTCTTCTTCTGAATGCTTAGGAATACTATGAGGACAGTCTACAAAAGTTGGCTGGTAGAATCATTTTGTTCCTTTAATTTATTTTTTTTCTCCTCTTTAGGCTTCGAATATGTTATAAATACCAGACAACTGGAACAACATAACTTTAATTCGAAGGTATCAGAAATAGGTGCAAAAGAAACTAGAGCTGCACCAAAAAAATGTAAAAGAAAAATAAAAAGATACGTGGAAGAAACTAGTAAGTTTTGTTGCCAACTCACAGGTTTGCAGGTTGCTGCAAATAGTCAAGGACCTTTTGATCAATGCCTTTAATTCCATCAAAGCTAAATTGCCCAGAGAACTGAAAAATGAAATCAAGTATGTGACGCAACAAAATACATCAGACAGGAAATCAGGGATATGTTTAGTTCCAAAGATGATTTCTTACTTGATTTGAAGCAGCAGTTTGACATCCTGTTGATCCATTGGTAATTGTTGAACTTGTAATCTGCGGCTGAGCCTGGGCACCACCCTGCACCTTCTATCCAAAACAATAATGATAAATAATAACTAATAAATAATAAATCACAGTGAGCATAGGTGTATGTGAGCTTGCAAATGCATGCCAATGTAAGAGTTATAATGATGTTAACTGTTAAGTACAGTAACACCAGGTTCGGAGATCAATACCTGTGATCTAGTGTTGTGACAGTGTACAGCCATACACTCAATAAAGTGGCAAGCAATCTGATTGAAGTCTGTAACAGGCCTGAAAATCACAGTTCAAGGTCTTAGATAATGCAATCAAGTAAATATATCAGAAATTTACATGCAGAAAGAGCCATCATGCACTAACATGTTTATATGCTTACTAACACTTCTAGACAGACCCACACACACACACACACACAAGTCTAACACGCAGTTGGAGGAATACTAAAAACAAAACTTCCTAGCCTAGCCCAGATTACCACTGAGATTCTAGAATGGTTGCCTGATTACATCTAGGTTCAGCTTAAAATTCCTGTAAAAGGAAAGGATGCAGAGCAAAAGATTTCTAGTATTTGTACCATAATATAAGCATTCTCTTAGAAAAGGATTTCAAGGTTAATATTCATTATTTTTAACTAAGCAGTGCAGTATTATAACCTCCTACTACTCTACACAATGCTGTTTTATCTTCCAGTTTGTGCCAATGGCTAAATATCTAGCAACTTCACAAACTCAACCGCCGTATATATTGCATGGAGCAGCACCCTCTTCTCCTTTCTCAGCTTCTCCATGTCCTTGAGAATTTTGCAAGGGAAACATTTGGTTAATAGGCAAGTGAAGCCCACTATGTTTATCCTCCTAATGTTCTCTCCACCATGTTCTAATAAAAAATCAAGTAAATCAAAGACCTTGTGAGTTTCAACAAGTGAACCTTTCACTGAGTGGTACTGAGAGGAAAACCGCCATCTCTTTTAAGAAACTTGAAGGCTACTTTGGCATGGTTAAGATTATAGTAAAAGTCAGAGTACATTAAAATAGATTACGGGAAAATTGCAGTTATTGTTCAGATTCGCCATTCAAAAAACTAGTCAGAAGTTGACAACTAAAAAACTACAACAGCATTTTTGGGGAAGGGTGGAGGATTTAGATTCCTTTTTTTTATCGTTTTCCTTTTTTTGCTTTAGCTTTCCATGGAAAAAGTCCCAAAACTTCATAAATTAGTCAAACATATTGAATGGATGGATATGGCTACGGACATATAGATATGGCAAATGGCTAATCGGTAAATGCACTAACTGACATGCTCAATATCCCACTAAACCGTTGGCTTTTAACCTCATGAATGAACACAAAGGACTCAAGTAGGCTTAAAAGAAAACACAAAATTAAGAGACAACTGAGAACCCTCTAAAAAAATACCAAATAAACTGCCCATGATACTGTCACATCATGAAAGCATGCAGAAGGATGAAGCCTGACATTCAGGATCTCTTGGGAAAAAGAAAGACTGGATTAAATCAACCAAATTATCCAATGTACAGGTATTCTCCCGAATAGTTGATCCATATTTTTTATGACCCTCAAAAAAATTATTATACAGATAGTTAGGATCATCAGGATGGACTGCATTTTGACCCAGTATGTCTTGCAAGGGTTCTTCTAAACAGGTAACATACCCATGCCAACCATATGAGATTCCGACAATCCAAAAATTTTGGTGACGCTTTCTGGATCTATTTTCATTGTTCCAGATATTAATTAACATTTACTCAATTTTTTAGCATAACTTTTCCTACTTATCATGAAGCGTTTATAATATCAAATATATCCAATCCTTTGTCTGTAAATTTGTAATATGATTCATGAGATTAACTATTACATTATCCATATTATACAAAAACAATTGTTTTATTCTATCATCCAAAGTGTAGTACAAGGGCTTGTTTGTTTTCTTTTAGTATTTAAATCTGAACCCTATTTAGAGCTAAATTTAGATCTATTTTGTAGTTAGGTCTAAAATAGAAAAAGATGTTTTTTGTCTAAACTTTGAATAATTAATTTGTCACCTTTGCCTTCACTTGTTTAATGAATGGATGATGTTTTTTTTGCATCTAAAACTTTGAATAGGTGAACTAGTATCATCATGCGACTGCTCCTTTCCAAACAAATTTTTGCTCTTATTGAGTTATTGGTCTTGTTAGTATGGACTCCAAAGTAGTTTCCGAGAGAAATAAATAGCCCCATCAACAAAGGAATGCTTCATCTGAACAAATCAGTGGAGATGAGATTTAGATGAAAGCCTGATGGCAAATTGCCAGTACAAGTCGATCCATTGAGGTTAGAAACTAAAATATCAAGTCAAACAACTATTATTTTATATATAATAATAAAATCTTATACAATGGTATTTGAAGAAACAAAGAGGGAGCTATACACCGGACCTTGAAACCTGATTTCCTTTATTAGTGTAGATTCTATATGTAAAATACACAGGACATCTGAATGAGTTCTTAGCAATAAAAAAACAAAACCAATGCAGTCAGGAGACTAAGGACTCTGCCACCCGGACCGTTGTCAAAATCAAAACCATGGCGAACATCAATTATGCAATTCGACCAACTAGTTAGCAAAATCAAACCTTCAAAGGTCCCTTTGCAGTCCTTGATCCCAAGTCTCTGATCTCAGAATCAAAGCTCAGGATTACAAAATTCTTCTACAATCAGTTTCAGATTTCACAACAATACTGAAAATTCAGAAGAAAATATTTATTCTAAAAATCTGAAATCCATTTATTTCAGGTTCTTAATTTGTGAAAGGGGTTTCGAATTCTGAGTTGACAATGGGAGGTTAGTGTTTGGGTTCGCAAGGTGGAGGAAGAAGAAAGAAGAGAATTTTATTAACAAAGTCATCTTGGAGTTCTTAACGGTACTTTTGGTAAAATGTTTCGGACCGAAAAACTTATTTGAATTTTTCAGTATTCACTCTTTAGTCTTTAGCTGCTCTTCTATGACTAAATTGTTTTAGACAAAAACAAAATTAAGTGCTGAAATTTTATGAAAAACTAAAGACTGAAAAATCTGTGACAATTTCAGTTCCAAGAGTTTTAGTCTGAAAAATGGAAAAAACAAACATCCCCTAAATCTGGAAGTCCAATTTTTCGACGTTTGCCAAATTCAACACTTCGTTCTCAGGTTTAACTTTAACACCCTTTACCTTTCATGAAACATAGTATCTTTCTAGGCAATATTACACCATACCACATTCTCAATACTTGACTAAACTAATTTTAACCAAAGGCAACCATCAAAGAAAGTAAAGTAAGCAATATGGCAACTTGTGAGGCATTCTGAACAATTTATTATAGGTTAGCATGGGTGCGCTACTAAAATTCATCATATTTCCAATTTCTTAATGCTCAAACCCGTAGATCATGCTTGCCTTTGGAATGTTGAAACATATAGATCCATAGGACGTAAAACGAGACAGGTCAAGAACCAACCCTTTGGAGTTGTTCTAGTCTTTTCAAGTCATTCCTAAACAAGTTTGTGCAATCTTTTGTCCTGGACTCTACTCAAATGGCACAGACCATCCGGGTACACCAAAATACTGTCCTGGACTCTCCTCAAGTGGATTTCTATTAGGGGGGTGGAATGAAGTGATGAGTTTACAAGTATTCCACAAATAAGCACAAGATGAAGGTAATTCTCAGTTATATAAGAGATCAAAGGAATACGAAAACCATATGCTAATGTTCATCTACCCACTATCTTAATTGTAAATGATAAAATTAAACGCAAGCTGAGCAACAAATACAATAACAACATCTGTAAAGACATACCTCACAGAAAATGCAACCAAATGCTTTTTACCCTGAAAACCTTTCAAGTGCCCATGAATACAAGCATACATTCCATCCCTAATGACAAACAAAATCACAGTAAGTGTAGCCTCACAATGCATATACAATCTGTTCAAAAAGTAGAAAGGCTAATATATTTTGACCAAATAAAGAAGACATTAAGGGCCCGTTTGGTTCGCGATTGAAAAACTTGTTTTCAAAAACTAATTTACACCTAAATTAACTACATTTTGTATCACATCTAAAACTATTCTTTTGACTTTACTATAAAATCCTAAATGATTTCATTGAAAATAAACAAAACAACATTTTTTTGTTTTGTAAAATCATACATGTATGATTTTATTGGAAATCCTAAAACAGTTTTGGATGTAGTACAAAATGCATATTAGTTTAGGTGTAAATTAGTTTTTGAAAACAAGTTTTCCAATCGCGAACCAAACGGGCCCTAAGTTTCTAGAAACTTCTTCACTTGACCATAATGCTTCTTACCATATAGAGGGCTAAAATCTGAAGTCTAAACTGACCATAAGATAAACAACCCTCAGCAACATGGATATTGGCCACATGTAACTATACCAAAACCCTATAAATGACAGCCATTAAAGTTTGTACTTGTAGGTTATAGATGCCCCTTTCCCTTTTGTAGGAAATTAAATTCCAAGAACATTGATATAAGCAAAAAATACTCCTGCAAGATTTAGGAACCTTACCATACAAATGAGCATTGCATATGTGTCAAACTAAATCACACATGCCTCTTGATTGCTACTTGGATTGAACAAAGCTTTCAAGCAAAAGGCACATCCCAAAACAAGGATACCATGGTCCATGCAGACAATGGTGGTTCACTTCTCTTTCCCCTTGCCAACCTGGCTGTTATGACTTGGCTAAGGGGTGGGACTCCCTACACACATTTACTGAACTTTCTAAATGAACACATCATAGGATCACAAAGGAGGGGATGCACCATCCAACTAGTGAACAGTCACATAGCCAAATTTTTATACCTCTCTTCTCTCACTTCCTCTCCCCTGTGTAAGAACATTTCTTTCATGCTCTACCTCTTGATGTCCACCTCTACGTGAGAACACTTCTACCACATGCCAAACTCTAGGTGTGCATAGTTGGAAGCTGCAGTGTCTTATAGCTATTAAATCCAAAATTCTTTGATGGGATGTCTTGCAATGATCCTTATTCATCTCGTCACCTTTGTCACCATTTGCTTCATCTCCCAAGTTGTATGATAATCGCATTCTATCAAGCCAGTCCATGATTTCCATAACGCAATTGCCAAATAAGGTGCAGGAAAGATCTCTTATCCCTTGTGGGTATAGTAGGTTTGTAGCCTGTATGTGATGGTGACGAAAGCTTATAACATCTCCATCATTGTTGCATCTTTCATAAAGGTGCTGGTTCATCAAACAATAGTTGAATAATCACTTCCTCTCCACCTCCGAGTCCACAAACCATGTAATATACTCTTGATAACTTGAGCTTAATGCTCTTCTTCTGCCTTAGCTATTTGAGGAACACCATGATGATATCATCGACGTCACCTCCGTGAACCGTCTCCTCATCTCTTTGTATTATAAACGTTTCAGGCTTTGGGCCTACTATTCTTGATATTTTTCTAGGTTTCACTGGATCATGTAAGTGTTAATCAAAACTCTAGATGATGGAACACATCTTTATCTATAGATCTGACACGGTCTCTAGATTTCATAATTTTTTGAGCTGCCATTGTCTATTGCTTCTTTATCTTCAGAGCTGAGACTGTCTCACTTTTTGATTTTCATGTCAATAAATGTTTTATTTTCAAATTTTAAAGGAAAACCATATAAAGAAAATAAGTTTCTCTCTAACAGCTACCCTATTACGGTTGCATTGCAATTTCCTTAAGGTAGAAAACAAGCTAGACTCATTATTCAAGTCCTAGGTTTTGTTGATTTCAACGTATCAACAATGACGCGGAAGAGTTCTAGACTCTCCAGCATCACTACAGAAAACCTATCCTATTCCTTCATAAATTATCAACTTCTAAAAATTCCCTTGAAATTCTTGAACAAATATTTGTACTTGAAGACTGAAATTTCAAATGAAACAATGCAAGCAAATCAAGCAGTTAAAAGATGTAATTAAACAAACAGCTTACTGAATTTCCTCCATCTCCTTTGTATCTATGCTGTCGTTCATCCTAACAATAACACATTTCACCCAAAAAAAACCAACAACTTTAGTGTGAAATCGTTGATGATGTATCATAACATTCCAAATAAACTGTCGAAGAAGAGAGAGAGAGAGAGAGAGAGAGAGAGAGAGAGAGAGAGAGAGAGAGAGAGAGAGAGGAGTCTACCATCTGTGACAGTCAACTCGACCGGTTCCATCATCAAGAGTGAAAGTAACCTCTGTAACCCTTTCGCCTTTGTTGAAAACCATTCCAACAAGCGTAACCTAACACAAATGCTATATCCAATTAAAATAAACCCCTTCGAAATGAAAAATAAATAATATTGAAAACTTAAACGAGCACTGTTAGGGTTTCAGAAGACTACGTTGTTCACATCAACGCCATCAACGACGAAATTAGCTTTATCTTCGCTTGAGAGATAAGATTCGCTTATTTGCTTCACTGTTAACGGGAACAAACCCTGACTATCGCGATTCTGGAACAAAATAAACAAAACCCTAATTAAACGAAACCCTAAGAGAAAGAAATGTAAATGAATTGAATAAAAAAGGGATTTACTTTGGCCGGAGAAACACCAAAATCAGTGCTTTGAGTTGCCTGAGAAGGCATGAATCCACCGCCGGAGAAGGCGGCGTTGCCGTCGAACTGGCTCGAATACATTTTTGCAAAACCCTAACTCTCGATCTGTAGATGGGCAAAATTCAGAGGAGGTTGAAATGTTGAACTGAAAAAACCTAATTTAATAGTCGGAGACGAAAAGTTTCCCGCCAATTCCCTTCTTCCCTCCCCTGGTTAGCGTACGCGCGTATTATACCCGTTCAATACGATCATTTTGGCCAGAACCGATACCTAAGGGATCCAGAACCGATACCTGTAATATTAAGGCGGTTCCGGTTCTTAGCGGTTTCGGGTCCAGCTCCACAATTAGTGGTTCCAGATACGAACCGTTAAGAACAGGGACTTTGGTCGGGTACCCGGTACCGTCTCACTCGTTTGAGACACCGAAAAAATATCTAAGGTAATAAACAAATCAGTAAAGCTTTTTGGACCGATGTTTT
This sequence comes from Macleaya cordata, assembly GCA_002174775.1. Taxonomy (NCBI): domain Eukaryota; kingdom Viridiplantae; phylum Streptophyta; class Magnoliopsida; order Ranunculales; family Papaveraceae; genus Macleaya; species Macleaya cordata. The sequence continues at coordinate 184,601 of MVGT01000322.1, forward strand.
ACAAAAACCCATGCCCGACGCTTCTGTGGCATGATGGGACTCATCATTTTTCCCCTCTTAAAAGTGTTACGAAGAGTGTACAACTTATGTGGCAGTGGGACCTACATGCCACATAAGTGTAGGGCATCCGTTTTGTAAAACGGTCGGTCCAAATAGCAGCACTGTAAACAAATCAATTGAAGAACCATTCAACCATGTTGAAAAAGTGTTGGAACAGTTTTGGAGACTTCATTATGTATGCTTCTGATTTGGGTTTGTACGATGGAAGTTGCGAGTGGAGAGAGAGATAAGAGGAGGTGGAGAAGAAGAAAACGCTCACCATATTTACTCCGGCGTAGATGACATCTTCTCCATCGATGAGATATCTGACGAAACCCCTTTGCTGTTTAGGGTTTATATTGTGTTAGAAGGCAATTTTACCCCTAAGAAATGTGAAAACCCCTGTATCCAATGGGTACCTGTGGGTAGAACCGGTTAGCACCGAAATTAAACGGATCCAAACGGGTAGATCCATTTTAGACCCGTTTCCAAACGGATCCTTAAAATTAGGTTCCAGAATCGGACTATTTGGTGTCTGTTCCATTTCGGTTTCGGGTAATCGGGTACCCATTGACACCCCTAGTGGGTATAGTAATTAGTTGTGTGGAAATATCCGTAGCCACTTATGATACCCACACAACTTTTGGCTGAATTGTTCATGGTTAACCAAGAACCTACAATACAAATTTCATAAAATGATCTGTTAGCAACTTAGAATCGCCAAACCAAGTAAAATTCAGTAAGTTATGTGGAAATATCAATAACCTTTTGTTTTAGGCCGCTGAACAACATATGTCTATGTAACTTTTTACTAAATCCACACTACTTCAATTTACACAGTCAATTCTACACAACCAATAATACAAAATAGATTGTCAGTAATGTAAAGTAGACAATACGATCACAAAGTGGCTTGTCAGTTTTATACAACCAACATACTATTTTATAAAATAAAATAGGGATAATGGACAAAACATCCAATATATAATTTTTTTAATCCATTTAGTACACAAGATTTTTAATAAGACTAAAATACCTTTTTAAAAGCTTTTTGAATCTGTTTAGTCCTTTTTAAACTTTTCTAAATCTATTTAGTACATTCCTTCTTTTTTAATGTTCCTGTTTTACCCTTATTATATTTGTCAATTATTGTTTTTTTTTCAAACTTGTACAACTGTATGAGAGAGAAATGTAGTTATCTTTTTTATTTTTAAACCTTAAAATGTTATATCTCTTCAACTAAAATTTGGATTTTGACAAAATTCATATATTTAGAAAGCACTTTTTGAGATCTTTGAAACTAGACCAGTCAAGAATGGTTTTCGAAAAAAAAAATCACGAAATTTATGCAAAAACGTTTTTGCATGAGTTCATGCAAAAATATTTTAGCATAGATCTATGCTAAATCATCGGTGAAAGATGATTTTGCATAGTTCCTGCAAAAAGATTTTTGCATAATTCATGCAAAAACGTTTTTTTGCATAGATCTATATTGAATTTTTTCTTCGTATCTCTTCTATCTCTTTCACTTCTTTTCCTCTTCTTTCTCTTTCCTTTATTTTCTCTCTCTCTCTTAGGTCCCTCTCTTCTCTCTCTATCCTCTCTTTTCCTTCTTTTCTCTCTTTCTCTTTTCTTTTTTTTTTCCTAATCAGATCTTTCCCCATTTCTCTCTTATTCTCTTCCTCAAATTGTAGGATCTGATGATCAAAGATATCTGTTGTAACGCCCCGTAACCCAAAACACAGGACATTATCATAAGTCTACAATGAGACTCAAATCCGGCAGAGTCTCCCCTGTAAACTGGACCTTTTGTCACCTGATAAACACAGTGTATACAATAATATACACAGCGGAAGCAAAAGAAGCTAAAGGTATGCACAAAATTACCACCTATTTTTTTTTCTCAACTGAAATCCCAACAATATAGGACTAGGAGGAACCTGTCAAGAGAACATTGTCTAAATTATCCCAACCTCTAAGTCACCTACAAATAACTATGTCATTCATTATTTCACTTAACATAGATATATTTGTGATATAATATATAGTTATGTTTGTTGTTTTCTGTCAAAATATATATAGCGAGAAAAGATAAAGTAAAGGTCGCATTTATATAAACATAAGTAACATAAGGCTCACAACCGAGCCATAAAACATAAGTCTCTAAAGTTAACGAAATAGAGGTAGAAAATCATCCACTGTGACTGAAGAGAGGGAGACCCACATTAAACCCAAAACAAGGAATCCCTCGCCAAGTAAACCACGTCACAGCACCACTAAGGATCTTAACTCGATCCTCAAACATCAACTGTAAAAACCACGAAAATAATTTGGGTGAGAAACTCAGTAGGTAGATCAACCATCCTAATACCATCACATGCAGCGATTAATCCGATAACAGTCAAAAGCATTTATAAAAGCAATGCATATTATATAGTTGATTGAAACATCAAATAAAATCCTGCATATACATATACAAGCAATAGTAGTGTACTTTTGCTAGCATAGCCAAGGAACACGACCGGGTTACCCCAGTCAGAGTTACTTCAAGATCAGATACCAAGTGCCCACAATTTGACGACTGCAGACTAGACAAGGGCCCCCAACTAATCCAGAAAAGGTTCCCCGACAACCCTCCCTCGCATCTAATACCCATCGGGCAGGCATGCGGACCTCAGCTAAACTAGTTATTCAACACCACCAACAAACATGGTTTACCAGGAAATAATCGTGACTTCCCAGACTTCCCTAGATGTACCTGTCTCCCTGACGTCCCATACCGCCCCAATGACAAAAACACCTAGCAAAGCCTCAGATGGTGTACCACATCTGGATAAGCATGATCCACCATCCTTGTAGAAAGTCCCCAACCTTTTACAAGCTTACCTTAGTGATAATATATAGTTGTATATATATTGGTTGTGTGTCTTTTAAGTTAAAGTTCGAAAACTATTTTGAAGAACCCTTTTGAAACCAATGTCCTTTTTTTATAGAAATCCCCTTTTGAAAATTCATCTCTTTTAAAATCCACATACAACAAGTGTAACTGGTCTTAAGGGTGAGGAACCATGGCAAGCCAGCTCACCCACCCTCGTAAGGGTGAGGATCCCTGGTAAGCAAACTCGCTCACCCGCATAGGTCGTAGAACCATGGCAAACCAACTCGCTCACCTACGTAGGTCGCGAAACCATAGCAAGACAACACACCCACCCTCCTAAGGATGAGGGAACCTTGTCAAGCTAACTCGTACACTAAGTCCGTGGAACTATGACATGCCAACACACAGATCGCCGGGCATGATCCGTGGAACCATGACATGCCAACTCACAGATCACTCGGGCGGGAATCCGAGTAGAAGTAACACAGGTACCAGTCCACCTAAGGCATACACGCTTCTCCGTGTCTTCATGAACTCTATCAAGCCCGGTAGTGAGATGCCACTACCGTCTTTAGGCGATCACAGACAGAAATTCTTTTTTGTCACATTTCCCAAAGCTGGGTTTCACATCGAGAAAACACTCGATAAAACAAATTCTCGTCTCTTCCAAAGGTTTCAACATATCAAACACAATTTCCTCTACGTATGTAAAACATGGTTTTCCAAACATAACTATCATTTCATTGACATAAATTGTGATAGTAAGATTGAAGTCACATTTGTTCACAATCCACAAGAAATATTTCATAAACATGATATATAATCAAGCATGCATTTTTCCATATTAAAATCAGTTTCTCAATGCTTTCTTCATAACATAAGTTTGTTGTTATCCATAAATTTCATGCCATGCCTTGCATACAAAAAGTACATACATATTAGTTTAAAACATGCATTTAAAATGGTTGGGTGCTATTAAGATGAATTGACCACCTACCTCTAGCGGTACAGAAACTGATCCTCTTCACCCAGACAGTCAGCAACACCCAACTCACCAGCTGGAGAAGAAAAACAAGGGAGACGAAAGTAAGGTTCTAATACTTAGAACCAACAAGTCGAATAAATAGAAGAGGAACAATAAAAATTTAAAATCAAGAAACACCAACGACTTAGAGTACTACTTTAAACCTCACAAGTTAGTAGGATCAGTACTACTCCTACTTCAAACGTCTCTAATCAACCCATTTCCACCGAAAGACAAGATAGGATTATCACTTAAAGCCTCAAATAAGGTGAACTTCATTGTTGCTCTCAAATGAAATAAAATTCCTCAAAATAGTACAAAAAAAGATAACCTATCCCATAAATCCCATCTTTAGCTTAAGATTGATCTTCATAGTCTTTAACATGATAGTTCCATCTAAAATAACTTAGATTCATTACCCACTATCACCAAGCTGAATTACATATGAATCTCCAAAATTTCATACACCAACATCATCAAATTTTTCGACCCAAACTCAAGGTTCCATTGAAATCATCAAAATCCCCAAACAAGGTGTAATTACCTACCAAGCATGAACATATAAAATTCTAGAGCATGAATCATTTTTCAAGCTCTTTGTGTTCATTATAACCATAAGTTTAAGAAATAATCACTTAAATCTAAGGAAGGATAATCTCATTCTTTAAACATAATTACAAATCCCTAAATGCCCAAAATCAGCTCACCAAGACTTATAAATGGCTGAACATCAAATTTAGATATATAGTTTATCATGATCACATAAATCCCAATAAGGTTAATCTCACCATTTCAAATTACAAAAATCTGTCCAAGCTTGTAAAAATAACCTACTAAATTCCTTGCTCACATGGATCATCATCAATTAGAGATTTCATTATATGCTCGAGGGGCATTTTCAAATCTAGAGTTATATCATCACAATTACCATGCTGGAATCTAAAATAATTAAATTCCATCTTTGAATTTCATCTCACAACTTCATATTGTTTCCAAAACACCAACTAAAGGCCAAAACCATGGTCATCTTTACCATTACATTCCCATAAAAATTTAGCTACACAAAACAGTCCCAAAATGTCTAAAATGGTCTATAAGGTCTCATTTAACTTATAGAAACCGTTATCACTAAGGGTATGGAAGATCCCTTTAGATTTTATATCACCTAACCTCATCATTTTCAATTCTTCACTTGCATGCATAAAAAATGGAGGAATTAAGATCATAAAAACTATAAACTCATATCAAATTTCATTATATGTTTTCTTCTTTTTTATTGATCAGCAGGGCAGCTGATTGGGGGAGAGGGGTGGTGGCGGTTTCGATTTTGGGTCACGGGCTGGGCCGCGGGTCAGGCCAACCCGTGTCCCCCAAACCTAGCTAAAAATTCCATTCTTTTTTTTTCACTGTGACAAGATTATACCTTCAAGGTGTAGAGTTCAACTCCAAAATTTGTAAATCTTCAAAGTACATCTCATTAATTAATTTTGTGCACAAGTATATAACCCACGAAAATTATAATAATACTCGCTGACTCATTGGGCTGAGTCACAGGGTCGATTTTTACGGGGTCTCACATTGGTTAAAGGGCAGATCTGTCCAAATTTTATTTTTAGACTAAATAGACTCATATAAAATTTGGTGGACTAAACAGACTAAAAAAAATTATTTTGGGCCTTTTGGCCGTTCCCCCAATAAAATATTAGGCTAAAAGCCCTCCTTTTATAATGGTTTCATAGAGAGGATAAACACTTTTTATTTTGTAAGCCTAATCCCTACTTTTTAGCATTTTGTAAGCAAAGTGGTTAGTTCCTTCTTTTATTTTAAAACTGCAAAATTTTGGTATCTAAACTACCTTTCTCTTTGATAAAAACGTAGACTTCTAACTATTTTTGCTTATGGGGACCGATGACGTGGCAGAGAAAGAAAATAATATTTTTTAAAATTTAAAATGCTATAACTTTTAATCTACAATTTAGATTTTAGCCAAATTTATATTTTTGGAAAGCATTTTTCAAGATCTTTAAAATGAGATCAGAATACAATACCAAATTCAAAAAAAATAAAAAATCTTTGACTATGGAAACCCATAACTTTTTGCTATAATGAAAATTATAACATGCATATTCTATTTTTATGCATTCGCTTCGTGATTGAATTTTTTTTTAAAAATTAACTATATACAAATTAAAATTTACAGTATGTAAATTATAGTTTGCATACAATTTGGGTTTTTATAGCTTCGTAAATAGATTTTTGAGTTATTTTTTTTTTGGATTTAGTATTCATGTCTGATCTTGTTTTAAAGATCTTGAAAAATGCTTTCCAATGGTATAAAATTTGTTCAAATCAGATTTATATTTTGAAAGTTATGGTCATGTTTATGTTAAAATCATTTTTATGTTAAAATTAATCAATTTGGGTCCTTTTTTTTTCATTAGTGTTTTTTTGTCTTTTTACATTGCGCTAATTAAGCACCAAGGGTTGTGCGTACATAAAAAAAGAAGCTTGTCCTTTCCTTACTTTTATTTCTCATGCAAGGATATTTCAATCATTTTCTGTTTATAAAATTTGTAATGTCAGCGAGCGGAACCTACGTATAATTTAGTCAAAAAATTGGGGTTTAGACTATTATATAGTAATTAATTAGTCTTTAGTGTTTGATAATTTTAAAATATGTGTATCATCCTAAATGGTAGTTAGTCAAGTGTTTGTATTGTAGTTGGCAATAATACCCTTATTTTGTAACCAAACCAAATATTCTCCACTTACCACAATTCCTAATTTTTCACCCATATTAAAACTAGATGGACGGTTCGACTGTCATCAAAATTCGAAAAATATTAAAACTAGGGATTGAGATTCATATAATATGGGTAATAGCCATACACGTGCAAGTCGGGATAAAAATTTGCAATTACCAAGAAGATAGGGACGATTAGAATTCCTAAAAATAAAAAATTATAGTTATTAAACTGATTTTTTAAACTGTTTCAAAAATGTTAAGATGGTTACAAAAGGGTAATAAAGGAAATTTAATTTATAGAAAATAGTTTACCGTTATTAAAAGTGGACTAAATTAATATTTTAAAAAGTTTAAAAGACAAACAACTAATTTTAAAATGAGAATTCAGTAAAAAAAATTGCGTGGATTTATCATTGGCCTGTTTCCACACAACGTTTTACTATATCCATATAATTTTAATTTTGTATTGTCGGTTCTATACAACCATTAATACAAAATAGCTTATTGGTAATGTAAAGCCGACAACACAATCATAAAAGTGGCTTATCGGTCCAACCGACATACATTTTATAAAATTTAAATTGTAGACAACTCAAAATCTACTTATAATTCAGTAAAAGTTGTGTGGATTTATCAATGGCCAAATCGACTTGGCCTTAACTAAAGTCACACAACCTTTGTCGGAATTATTCGTTGGCTACCTAAAATTGACAATACAAATTTCGTAAAAATAGCATGTTGGTTGCATAAGATTGACAAATCACTTTAAAATTGTACAATCAGCTCTACATAACGGATAACGATTTTGTATTGTCGATATGGAACCAGCAGTACAAAATTTAATTTGTATGGATTTAGTAAAAAATTATGAGGAAATATTTGACCTACAAGCCATTTTATGATTGTGTCATTATTGGCTATATGGTACTGACAAGCTATTTTGTATTGTCGGTTATATGGAATCAACAATTGTTTGTCTGAATTAGTAAAAAGTTGTGTTGAAATATCAGTTCCCTAAAATAAAATGGTGACAGATATTTCCACCACTTTTTTACTAATTCAACCCATTTATCAATTGATTTCGTATACCTAACAATACATATTCTATAAAAGGATAATTTTAGATGCACTTCCAAACTTATACATTTTACCATATTAATGAGGTAAATCACATAATTAAAAAGGTGAACTCCATAATTGTGCAGTACAGTTTTATTTGAAATATGTACTGTGAGACCCCACTAACAAAAAGAAAAATGTTACTAATAATAAGTAAGGATATTAGTAGTATTAGTAACAGCAAGAATGGGTAGTATTAGAAATATTAGAATTTGTAACAAAAAGGAAAAAGGGGTTTATTCCTAACAATGATAATATTGGTAGTAAATGGGGTGTTTTAAACAAAAAATAATCTGCCCTAATAACATTTATGGTAGTGCTAATATTTGGAAGAAAAAAGGGGGAAAAGAAAGAAATAAGAAAGAAGGAAGGAAGAGATAAGAAAGAAAAAGAGAGATAGAGAAATGGGGGAGAGAGAACCGTGGGAGAGAAGAGAGGGAGGGCTGTGAGAGAGAGGGGAAATCGTGGGGGAGAGGGAGAGAGAGATCTGCAAGGGAGAGAGAGAGGGAGAGAGAGAGAGAGAGAGAGAGAGA
>MVGT01003544.1:22751-63400 GCA_002174775.1 Macleaya cordata
AAGTTGGCTAACAAAGCCTCGTCACTTTCTCCCATGGATGCAGCTCCTCCATCTCCAAGACCTCAGGTAAACTGAAAAAAGAAACTTAAGTCTGTGAGTAGGGACTTTTTATTTAGCTACACAACTATTGGTAAAAAGGTTGGTGGTTCAGAAACACCTTTCCTTCAAAGTTTGAAAAGTTCCATTTAAGAAGGACAACAGAAAGAAATGGTTCCAATTTTTTATTTCAAAAAACTATTTAAATTAGAATGGTTGACTTGATAATAGAAACTTTCATGCAGTGGTTGAATCCTTCTTGAAAAGGTGAAAATTGATAGCTACATTTTTACTAAAATTTTCTTATCCGAATGTCATGTATGCATAGATATATTTGTTTGCTCCTCAACTTGTCAGCAAAATGACTATATGATGTTTCTTTGGAGCTCTAAGGTCATGGATGATTTTACAAATTAAGATTTGAATGTCGCAGAATTGATTAGTACTACTTCATATGCTAAATGTCTCAAATGTTTATAGGTCCTGCAACATTATCTGTCTGTATTTTCTATTAGTCAATTTGAAACATTTTCCTTATTTTCTACATCAAATTGTTAATGAAATTAAAACTAGCTCAATTTCTGATTTGCATATTAGGGTCACTCTAACAATGAATGTTTCTTGCTGCAGGTCTATTTGGGTGAGCAATATAAAAATAATGCTACACTCTCTGATGTAACCTTTCTAGTTGAAGGTATTTCATCTTGTTCTGTGTTACTTGTTTCTTTTTTGGTTGTGCATTTTTACTCCTTGAGTGTTTTAGAGAAATGGCAAGTATACATCACTAACGGGAAAAATTAAAAATGGAGATCATAGATTTCGTTAAACAATTAATAGGTTGATATGAAAAGTGATATCATTTTATTTCTTTCATTTGAGATTTTTATGTCTGTTGGATTGGAGGTTTTGGGTGGTAATGCAGTTGGCGTCATCCAAATACGACCCAGAAATAATAAAATTATATTTTTTTTTAAATTTGTCACATATTTGTCACGGTTATTATTTTGACAAACACGAGAGTAATTTTGTTACGGTTATAAGTGTTGCAATTGTATCACAAATTTGTCACACTTAAATGCTAGGAATTAATGTTAAAATTTTGTCACGCTTATATCCGTCACACATATACAACGTTTATTTGACACATTTGTCACACTTATTATCGTGAAAAAATTATGTGACTATTTTGTTACGTTTATATCTGTCACAAGTTTGCCGAAAACAGAAAAGTTTATTTGTGAATAAGTGTGACAGTTATCATTTGTTACGTTTATAATCGTTACAAATAAAACGTCACAACGTTATCCGTTACAAATTTATGACGCCACATTTACAACGTTTATAAGCGTGAGAAAAAATTTTAGTCACGTTTATAAACGTGACAAAAACACGATTCTGGTGTAGTGAGAGAAGTTTATATCCGGATCCGTCTAGAGAAGACGGTGGTTGGTTTCCAGAACAACCCTGACGAAGGAAGAGAAATATTATTAATAATAATAATAATGAAAAGGTATTGGTATACAACATTCCAAAACTTTGTTTGTTGTTTTGAAACATACTAATGTTTTCAAAAGTTGTTATGATATGAAAAGTAGAGGTGTGATTTGTTTGAAAATGATTTTGGCCAAAAAGCAATGACTGGCACCAGTTTTCAAGGTAAGTTTTCTAAAACTATTAATCTGTAGCATGTATGGAGTAGATGGGTAAAAAATTTTGTTTGCATTGTTTGTTTGTTTGTTTGAAAATTGATGGTGTTAGTCTCTTTAGCAAGTAGGTGATAATCTTTAGCAAACAATAATTGATGCTTACATCACATCGGCATTGCGATTCTAAGTACTCTTTACTTCTATTTTCCTTTTGTTTCAAACAATGATACAGTCTTCTTTTCTTTCTTCTTTATTTCAAAGAACAAGTTTCTTAGCACTTATATTTAAATAAAGTATTCGAGGTAGTTCTTATATTTTTTCATATTCATACTTTTGAGTTTCCTTCCATACTCAAGAGCTACTTATTCTTTCTTTAAAGATATCTACACTTTCAGTGTTAAGTAGTGTAGATACACAAGCTCAAGTTTGTGTACATTTTTCAAACTGAATGACTTGGAATTAGGCTTGGCCAAAGGAAGTTGGAGGTCTCTGAGTCTTGTTTCCAGAGAATCAAACGGTTCCTGATTCCGATTTGAAACGAACCAGATACACCCTTTTCTTTGAAATGTTGCAAATCAGTCTTCAAAACTCTTTGAGCCTTTGTTTTTTAAATGTGTATTTGCACACTTGAAACTCCATGCTTCCTGAACCCCTTTTTAAACTGATTTGCTTATTTTTTTAACCTAAATAAATTGTTTTCGTTTCTGCACCTATTCACCTTAGTGATACCACGGGGCACTGGTCGTGGATTCAACTCAAAAATGGGTCGGACCATTAGTATCCAGGGTCACGTGTTATAAAGATAAAGCAATTTGTAGCGCTGTTATAATGATTAGCGAAGATGGAGAAAGTGGTGCTAATCAAAAGAAAGATAAATACTGGGAATATGTTTATGAACACTTTCAATCTCTTATTGAGAATCGGGAGAGCCGAAATGCACATGGGATAAGCAATAGGTATGGTACGATAAAAAATGAGGTTTTGAAGTATGGATCAATCTTGAGAGTGTACTACCGGAACAGGCCAAACGGTTGGAGCGAATTAGATATTGTAAGTCAGTATTTATTTATATTTACAAAATTTAAATTAATATTATTTTAAAAGTCATTATTACAAATAAATTAACAAATTTCATTTATAGGTGCGCCACGCTCGAGACCAGTATGAAAACAAACAGAATAAGCCCTTCGTGTTCGAACATTGTTACGAAATTCTTCAAGCCATGCCTAAATTTAATCTCGAAGTGAACATGATGAACAATGCTCAAATTGGGCAAGAAGAAGGTGGCGGTGAAACACCTATAACGTCTCCCAATCATCTCAGCCAGATACCCATGTTGAGGAACATGCCAGCATTGAACGGGCCCCAGGCATCAAAGCCACTAAAAAGGCTAAACGTCATTGGGCTTCTTCATCAATGTCTTTCAACACCATGTGCAGTTAAGACTCTGCCTTTGTAGATTTTTACAAAGAAAATTCTTCAAAAAGGGTATGTGATCTTGCTTACCATCAAGAAACGATGGAAAGCTATGTCCGTCTGAAGGAGAGAGAGATAACTTTGAGAAAAAAAGAAGAGGAAGACCGCATTATGTCCATCATTACACAACATATGCCATATGTTCAGAAAAAATACTGGAAAGATCGCCAAAATGAGATCATGCGCCAACGTGGAGTGTTTTAGTATTGTTGTTGTTGTTTATTTTATTTATTTATTTTTTTGCTTTATTTTAGTACTATGTCGTAAAAGTCTTAGGGTTTAGGGTCTAGTCCATGTTTGTAGGGTTTTAATTCAGTATTGTTGTGTAATTTCGTCTACTTTTTAATTAATATTATAAAACTTAATGCATTTGTAGAAAATAGGTTAACTTTTAATATTCTTACTAGCACCAACAACACAAGCCATTGAAATTACGTCTACTACAACACATAACAATCCCGAAGTTCGACACCTTAAACCTTAAACAAACACACATAACACAAAAAAGAAAGATAATGCAAGTCATAACAAACAAATAAACACGATAGTTCATAACTCCCATGCTACGACACCTTGACTACTCCTAGTTCACAACTCCCATCCCATGCCTTATCTATATGTGCGCAACGAGATCCTTTTGTAGCTCATTATGTTTTTTTTGTCTTGCATCAAAGCTTTTCTAGTTGTATACTGATCAAGTCTTACACCTCTAAGTCCCCGAACACGCTCGCTGTCACCATCGCTATACACTCCCATCCAATTCGGATCATGGTGCTCATCCTCAATGATCATATTGTGCAAGATAATGCATGTTTTCATAATTCTTTCTAGCTTTTCTCGATCCCAATGCTTCCTGCAAAACAGAACGTGCCTCATTTGGAAGCGGTCATGGAAATTTGCGTCTGAATAAGTTCTGACGCTCGGATCTGCAAAGTAGTCGAGCATGAGCTTCTCTGCGTGTTCCTGACGCTTGCGGTCTGTGTACCTCCAACGTTCAACTTTATGATTCTCGTGTTGATAGAGGCTCATCCTCATTGTTGATGATTGACCATGTACATAGCAACTGCGTCATCGTCTTCTCCATCTTGATCTATTATTTCCCTAGTTTGCTCACATAGGGAAATGAAAACTTCTTCATCGTTAACTCTACTAGGTTCCGCCATTTTCCTATCAACTTGGACCTTGTGGTACTTGGTTTCAATAGTTGTGTGCAATGTTCAACCCTTTGCCCTATTTTATAATCAAACTCCAGTACCAATCATCTGACGTCAACATTGTCTAATCCCTATTAGCTACGACAGTTTGACTAAAAGTTGTCCGTCAAGTCACTATCAACTGACACTTGCAATGTACATAATAAGTAATACATCAAATTAAGATAGTACTATAGTCGATTGATGTAACTACACATTTAGACAACCAACTTAAGGCAATTACATAAAAACTACAAATGTAGAAGTCATCAAAATCATTAAGTAACACAATGACATAATAAGTTTTAAACGTTAATGTTTTAATAGTAACATGCAAAATAAATATAAACAAGCAAGCTATGGGTTGCCAAGCTGCTACTAATCCCACTCGCACAGTTCGTTATCGCTCTATATTGCCTCTAATATTCGGTTTAATTCGGTTGAATGGGGAGTATGGGCTACTTGCGGAAGATAAGGCGGTATAGAAGGTGATGGATGATAAGGTGACTGGGCAACTGGTGATTGCTAGAAATAGGTCTGAGGAATTGGAGTGGATGCAGTAAAATAGGTCTGAGGAAATGGGACGATCCAGCAAAATATGTATGGGGAACTTGGGAGGATCCTGGTGCCCCTGAGCGAGGAACGTAGTCTTAAGGAGATGATGATGATGAACCATGCCGTCCCGATGTCTCTCCGTGATATGGTCCTGTCTATTTGTTTCGTAGCTCTTCAGTTGCTGCACACAAATCCCGTTGAGTATCGCGTAACATATGATGCAGCTCCCCCGTCTCCCCGACTGTCATCACACGTAATTGATGTATAAGATCTGTCTGTGCTGCCGCTAACTTAGACCATTGTCGTTGTAGTGCAAAAAATTGAAATATTAATACAGATTGCATTTAATATCACAAATTACATTAAAATTAATAAATTAACCATTCACCGTGTTGAACATGTCTGGTCCATACACTGTCTTATCTGTTCATAAAATAATAGGAATAGTACAGTTCTGTCCGTAAGAACTCGCCACCTCCATTTCCCATTTGCAATATTGGGAGGTGTCAATGTCATCACTTGGACCCGGGTACGTAAACATCTATGAACTACCACCTGGCGAGAAGGGCAAATTATAAGATAGATCCTGTGTTGCGGCCATTGATAAGCACAATATATATTATATTTAATACCTCTATATTTATATTAGTTAGCTAATTGTTTTAGTCTATTTGAATTAATTAAGTGTGTTTTGGTCATGTGTAGGGAATGTGAGTGAAGCGGTTAAAATGCGGGAAAAGTCAGCAAATTANTAATGATCCCAATGATTATTCACAAATGTACCAATCACCACAATGGAGTAATGACCAATTTTATTGTGATTCACCAACATCTCCATCATATTTTGAAAAAAATATCTTTCAACAATTTGCTGAAACACAAAGTGAAATAAACAATTCTTATGTCTAGAGTGAAGTAAGCAAAGATACTGATAGAATTCTAAAAGAAATGCAAGAAATGAATAAAATTTTTTAGGATGTGAACAATACATATGTTGTCAATACTTATGTCCAGAGTGACACAAGTAAAGAAATTGATAGAATTCTACAGGAGTTGCATGATATGAGAAATAATGAGGACGATGAATGTCATTGTGAGAACATAGAGAATGTAACACCTAATGACCTTGATTTACAAAATGGTGATTTCAATCCTACTCCTGATCATATTAATGATTATTCACCTATTCCCAAGGAGAAGATATGGATTGGAGACACTATTGTTTTAGATGGTGTGATATATCCATATTTTTATGATGATGAAAGCGTAATGTTAGAGGAACGTGTTCATCTAGAGAACACTGTCTTTGAGTCTCAAGTCTCAGAGATGGTGGACCCCTTAATTAAATCCTCTTCCCAAATCTTCATTGATGGAACTCATATTTGTTATGATGATGATGATGATGATTTAGTGATTGCTAAATTTTTAAATGTATGTGATGGTACACAAATTGTTTGTGACTTAGGAGAAGCCAAAGAAATTTCTAAGAACACTGATGATCTTTTTAAGCATGAAATTTTAGAAGAGGTGTTTGAATCTTTACCAAAGTCACAATCTGATGATCATGCATCAGCTTTGGAGGTCATTCCAATTGAATATGCTACCCTAGCATTTCAAAAGCTTCCTAGTTTAGGGTTAGAATTGAAGGCCTTTAAAATTCTTTTGGACTATTTTGCCCTTCGTGCCTCCATTGTTGTGAAGCAATGTATGGAGTCTGTCTTTATGCCCATCACTAATTATGTCCCAATAGATCCATTTGATCGAGTCCCTTTTTCTGTCCAAAGAGAACCCTTATACCAATTTGTTTTGGCTAAAAAGCTCCAAATTGAAGTAACATATAGGTTTGGGGTGACTCTTTCATTTTGATAGTCTCACTTGCACTATCATGTATCTATAGATGTGTGAGATTATCATTATATGTACATATTGTGTTTTGGGTTGATCCCCAAATTTTTCGATTACTAGTTTATGGAGTATGTCTTGGTTAATCTAGAAAGTAGAAAATTTTCTTTCTTTATTTTGCTTTTCTTTGAGTCATTGGTTCTTGTATTCTTTTGTTTGCTTTTATTTTGATGAGTTAGTTTGAGTCATTTTGTTTTCTTTTAATTATTGTGCTAATCCAATGTTTCTTCTTATAATATATATGGATGGATTCTAGCACAATCAGAGTTTTATTCATTATCATTGTCATTATCTGGTAATCTCTTTCATTATCTCTACTTTTTATTTTCTCATATTATATGCTATCATTGTATTCATCTTTTGAAACATTGAGGACAATGTTTAATTTAGGTTTGGGGGTGAGGCCAGATACATGTCATTTTGTCATATTTGAATTAAAACTCTGTCTTAAAAAAAATACAAAAAAATACAAAAAAAATAATAATAAAAAAAATGAAGAATTTGAAATTTTTTAAGCTCATTGACCTTGATTTGTGATTACTGTTATCTAAAGTACCTTGAGATATCTAAGCCTAGATGATACGACACTCGTTTCTTGAGATATGCTATCTTGATTTTGAGTAAGTATATGTTTTGATATGAGTTTGTTTTATTACTCAACTGTTAGAGATTTCTTGAGCATATGATGTATGGAACAATTTTCACTTTTGCACCATCTGACTTGCATTTTTGGAGTCTAAGTTCCACATTATGTTGTTAGCTTGATAATCACCTAGAGTGTTAGAATCTTCTAAGTCTGATGAGCCTTGACTAGCTTGTTCACTTGGTTGGCTGGGATAGTAGTTGGTGTAAATGTTATAGAAAGCAAACAGTGAATTAGACTAGGTGTACCGGAAAGGGCTACCTCTTGCTAAGGTCTATGTGAGCTAAAGTGTTGTATTATCCATATTAATGACTCTCTCTCAATCAAAAAGAAAAAAAAAGGAAAAAAAATAATAATAAAGAGAAAGAAGTCGTTGACATCAAGAAAAGAAAAAACAGTGAGAATCAATTTGAGGAAAATGACCTTGATGTGAAAGCAAGTAGGGTGAAAACCGTCGGTGCAAAACGCGAGTAAACTCGAATATCATAGATAAAGCCAATGAGGTATTAAGGTGAACATCCAAAATTCTCATAGTCCTGGACAGCTAGCTTAGCTTTGAATCATTCTTTAGTTGGTTTGACCATTTCTTAATGATTATCAATGTTAACTTGACTTTGGAAGAGCTGGATTACTATTCTTGCATAGTACATATTTCACTTGCACTCCAGTCATAGAGTTTTGAGAATCTCTAACTATTGCGTAGTGACTTGAACTCTTGAAGTTGTTTTTGAAAACTGGAATCTTTGTTTTGCTATCTTCTGAATATTGTGCCTTTGAAATGCTAGATCATTGATATCTTAAAGGTCAGTTCATTTATGGAGTAGTTACTTTTTCAAGGAACTATGAGCTTATTATTATTCAAATTTGTCTTCATTGAATTTTGTGGGTACATTCACTGCAAACCTCACGAGACTACAACTCGTCCACTAGGGGTAACCTAGGGGTTTAAAGACTAATTGCATTCGCTAAATGCAATCGAAAGTACAAGCGAAAGTGGTATAGTTAGGAATTTTTGTACTTATTTTGCTCGAGGACTAGCAAAATATAAGTTTGGGGGTATTTGATAAGCACAATAATATTACATGTAGTACCCCTATATTTATATTAGCTAGTCATTTATTTTGTCTAAATTAAGTTAGTTAGTGTAATTATGTGTGTGTGCTTGTTTTATTTGAAGAACATAAAAATACATTGTTTTGGTCTCTTTTAGTCCAAAATATAGCAAAAAGGCCCCTAAAAGAATTAACGTCCAGCCCATTTAACCAAGGCCCAACATAAAGTACTCATGTTTTAACCAATAAAAGAAATGTTGTACTTAACTTAAATTGCACCCGCCACATTGGATATAAACCAAAGTTCTACATTTTTTGTTTCACGGTGGAGAATTAGAATCTATTAAAAAATGGCTACACCTTAAAAGAGGCAAGGATTAATATAAAAAAAGGGATACAATGGGTTTTGTGTTTGTTGTTACATAATAAAATACACAAAGAATAATAAAAAGAAACTTAAAAGAAGACCACCCACTACATGATGTTCCTTATGCTTTACATGGTTTCGGCAGGTGCATGCGTGGGAAGCAGGAATGACAATCCACTATTATAATGGCGCATGCAACTGGTTGCGGAGGTTTTGAGGAGTAAGCTCTTAAAAAGAGGGAGATCAGACGGGAAGAGGGGGGCTGCGTGGGGAGGAAGGAGGCCTTTGGCCTTTGGCCTTGACTGGAATGAGAAGTTAGTGAGAAAACAGAGAGAAACAGTGAGAGAGAGGAAGATAAGAGAGATCAGTTCACCGGGCTGCATCTCATTTTCTTTGTATCTTATGTTCTTCTCTTTTGTTATTTAGATTAGAACTATGATCTCAGTTATGTGGTTCTAATTCTTAGCTTAGGCTATGATGAAGCCCCAAACTTGAGTAGTTCTAGGATTTAATTGTATGGTTCCTTGATGATCTCTAATGCATTAATTTTATTTCTCATTTAGACCAGTTGATGAATTTATTGTTCTTTCACTATTTATGTGATGCATATGTAGTAGTTTGAGTTTATATAAATCATCAATTAATTGGCTCCTGATTTAATTGTATGATACATCACTTTTGATTATTTGTGCTGTAAGAAGACAAGTAATGCTTTAGAGTTGTATTTTTGACCGAGAAATAATTGTCATCTTAATTATTTGAAGAACTCAACGATCCCATCTTCGGGAAAACATGAGATTTTCATCTCGAGTGTTACTCGTAACTATTAATCGGGAACAAGTAAATTAAATCCGTAGAATTACAATAGTAAGGTGGTAGATTCTAAGCCTTTACATTTTCCTTATCAGTTCATTTACACAGTTTTGATTTTATTATTTAGTTTACTTAACTCATCTCAAATCAATCACTATCATTTTTGGATTAGTTTAGGTAATTTTATTTTTAGATTGCCAAGCACAAGTCTCTGTGGGTTCGACCCGTACTTGCTAGATCTACTTTGGTAGACCGTGCGATTGCGGTATATTTTATTTATTGACAAAAAAAACCATCAATCAATAAACAACAACTATAATTAAGCAATAAGCCAGAGTAAACACGTGCAATGCACGTGCACGAAACTTGTAAGTGTTAATTAGAAAAGATTTGGACCGCTCGATCAGAAACCGACTTCGTTAACCGGTTTTGGTTCCGGTTGTGGATAGTTTGGTATCCGATCATAAACCGACCTATTGACACGCTTATTTTGAAGAAGATTGTTAGCCAAAAAAAAATGTTTGAAGATAATCACAACTCACAAGAATGATTTTTCCTCGAAACAAAAAATAATAATAATAAATAAAAACGATTATTATAAGAGTTAAAAAAAAATTGCTATAACAAAAATAACATTTCCTAATTTTTGGAAGGATCGAGTTCCTTTTATACAAGATTTAAACACTTTCTATATATTAACTGTTAGATGCAATCATTCAATGTTTGTAAATGGAGAGCATAGTTGATACTAAATAAAACTCTAGCATTAAATACTTCACTATAATATTAAGAAGAGGGATATTGCAACATACCTTATTGCGACACTATTGTAACATACTTTTTATACGGCCCACATGAAGATGGTTCGAGGGTTAATATTTTTGTGCGGTGTTCTCCTCACCATGTAGATCATCATATTTGAAAATCATCCCCTTCTAAATGTTCTAACACCCTCAAATCAGCCTATGAAAAATTAACAAATTTTAGACATTTTTTTAGACTATTGATTTTTTTTAATTTCCGATAAACTTTTGATGGAGTTAGAACTTTTAGAAGGGGTTGATTTTTTAATATGATGATCTACATGATGAGGAGAATAACCCTACAAAAAATTAGCCCTCGAACCATCTTTATGTGGGCCTTAGAAAAAGTATGTTGCAATAGTGTTGCAATATCCCTCCTCTAATATTAAATGAGTAACATGAGACATTAATAAATAACAACTATAATTAAGGAACAAGCGCAATTTAGACACGTGCAACTCACGTACACGAAGCTTGTAATAAGTAAGGTAATGAGTAGTCTAATTAAGTACAACCCGCATACATGAATGCATGCATATACATATATATTGACAAACAAATCATTTTATCTTTTAAATGCATGGGTTGATTACATTTAGGCCCTTCTTGGTACACCATGAATATTCGCAAATGCAAAAATTAACAGTTTATTATGTGTTTGTACATGATTGATGAGGGCGTCTAATAATAAATATTTAGTAGGATTTACAATTAGCTTACAAAATAAACAATCTAAAATTTATTTTTTAGTTTTTTCTAATTTATAGAATTTTAATTAGCACCTACAAGAATCATGAATTTTCGCATTTGCTAATATTTACGGTGTACCAAGCAGGGCCTTAAATTAAAATTAATTAGCTAATTAATTTAGAAAAAACTTGGATGCTGGATCAATCCACAACTTCTTGATCAATATATTTAGGTGTAGGATCGCACCTATTAGTGCAAAACCCTCGGCATTTATATAAGTCTTCATCTCTGGATTGGCGTTTGCACGAGGCCAAGCACGTATGCATACAGGACTCATCATCTGGCCTTGGATGAGTAATTGCCTCAACCACCTCAATTGTACTACTCATCATCATCATCGTCACCACCACCACCATCACCACCGTCCACACCACAATCATGGAGGACGACGACACCATCGCTCCCTTCGTACTGCAACAGGCCATTTTACTCTGATCCGTTGAGTGAAATATATATATTAATATTAATACTAGCTTATTGTTTAAATGATTATATGGTAGAGATAGAGTTCAGATCGATCAATTTATATAGGAGTTTCTAGCAGGGGTACGTGCTACCTAATTAATTAGCACGTACGCTTAAATGCCGGATGCATGCATGCATGCATGTATTTACGTACTATTAATTACCTCAATTTGGGTGGTCCATGATGTTAGAGAAAAATATGGATCCAGTTTTTTATGTTGATCGATCGATGCGCATTTGGTCAAATTTATATATAGAGAGGAGGCACAACAGTTTGGCCAATATTTGAATGCGCAATGTGTTAATATAAGACTCACATGGAAATCAATCCCAGATTTAATCCTGGACATTAAAGCCTCCATGCTTTTTGGTCCTCTACATCGAAGGAAACTAGAGCCATTAGATTTGAAGACATGGTCTTTAAATGGGAAGAGATAGTGAGGTTTAAATAGTTTTCCTATGTATCTTTTTGATCCTCTCGCCTTCTGGTGTCTCCATCTCGGATCCTGGAAGGTAATGTATCATATTATATCTTTTCTATATATAAAATCTTACTTTTACGGATAAAAAAAAAACTAACATGGAAATGATCTAAGGGCTCAATTTGAGTGAGGATGACCTGCTCGATCATCGCCAGACATGTATATGGTTCTCACTAAATATCACATTAATCATCATTCTAAAACTTTTAACTCTATCAAAAGATGGGAGATTTTTATTTTTATTTTTTTATCGCTGAAATATGGGTGATTTATAGGTCATCCACATATATGGATAACTTTACCCTTCATATATATGGGTGATTTATAGGTATCTTGGAATCTGTCCCCAAAAAGAGTCTACTCAGTGAAATCTCTATACTTTTTTTTTTTTTTGTAACAACGGGAACTTTATTTAAATATTACGAGGGTGGCTATGCCTCAAAGCCATAACAGCAAGAGAGTCAGTATTAAGAACATCAAAAACATAAGATGGAGCGTCTGATATCCATAGATCAGGTTCCCCTCCATTGCATGCCTTCTTACCAATACAATTAGCCACTTGATTCGTTGATCGTTTGACAAAACCAAATTTACAAGATAAGAAACACTTAGCAATAGAGAGATATTCATCCAAAAGGTTTTTTGTCCTCCATCCTAGACCCAAACCAGAGGCTTTACCATCTAGATAATCCATAATGGATTTACAGTCACCTTCAAACAAAACTTGCTGGTAATGTAGTTCCTGGGCCCACACAATAGCATAGTAGATAGCTAGTCCTTCTGCATGTTCGGCTGAACATGCCCTGATAGGGATTGATTTACCACCCCTGCAGAGACCTGTTTCATCACGAATCACAATACCCAATCCTGACATGAGGTCCATTCTTTTAAAGGAGGCATCAATATTAAATTTAACAAAACCAATATCAGGTAAGAGCCAGGAAGTGTCCAAATGTTGGCATTGATCCAAAATCACAAATGATGAGTTAGTAACATTTCCAGTAGTGTTATTGCTATTCTGTAAGACTTTCTTGAGATAGAACTTAATAGGTTCGATTGCCTCAACAGGATTTGCAGTAATATTATCAAAAATCACTTTGCAACGAATCTTCCAAATAACCATGAAGTGACAGCACATACAGAGCTCCAATTAAAGTAATCATTTGGCCAATTTGTGGGATCTGCCCACCATAATAAAAACCAATCCTTGATGTTATCACAGTTAGCAAAGTGAGTAGATGAACAGTATGGGAGCCCAAACCAGACACTTCTCGAAAATGTGCAGGAGACAAAAAGATGGAACATAGTTTCAAAGAATCTTCCACAAAGAGGACAAAGGTGATCAAAGGAGGGGAGGACTTGATTCAGTCGAGCCTTAACAGGTATAATATCATTCACACATTTCCACACAAAGATTTTAACTCTAGGCAAAATATCTAAATCCCAAATATCAGTCCAAAGCTTCATATCAAGAGAACTATTATGAGAAAAAATATTGGGATTAGATAATTTAAAATACAAAGACTTAACTGAAAAAATTCCATTTTTTGTTAAAGACCATCGAAATAAGTCATTTCCAGCCACCCTAGGCTTGATGGCAGAGATCAGATTGCAGATACCAGCAGCAAATAAAGGCTGAATGAGAGTTAGATCCCAATCTCTAGAACCTTTAAGCATAAGTTGGCTAACATCTAGAGGTAAAACATGAAGAGGAAAAGTAGGGGGAATGGAGAGAAGAACAGAATCAAGACCTGGAATCCAATGGTCATGCCAAATAGAGATAGAAGAACCATCACCCACATCCCAGATACCAAAGTTTTTTATATGTTTTAGCCCTTTTTGGATCCCATTCCAGATCCAAGATCCGTTAGTAACAATGCTTTTAGAAAGAGGATTAGAGTTATTAAAATATTTAGCCTTAAAGATCCTAGCCCAAAGGGAAGTAGGTTCTTGGGTTAATCGCCACCCAAGAGAAGCAATGTTTGCTTGATTATCTAGAATAGGATCACGAAAGCCAAGACCACCAAGACTCTTGGGCCGACACAGATAAGCCCAAGATTTTAAAAATAAGCCTTTTTGTTATCTTTAACTCCCCACCAAAAGTTCCTTTGTAGGGATCTGATTTTAGAATTGNAAATTCGGACATTTGGAAGTTGGAAAGAGTGGAAACTACAGATTTAATCATAATAGTTCTACCAGCTTGAGAAAGGAGTTTGCCTTTCCAACCTTGAATTCTAGATTCCACTTTAGCAATAAGATCATCAAAACATTTGATTTTAGATCTACCCAAAAAAAGGCGGATACCCAAATATTTTTCATCAAACTTGGTTCTTTTCACTTTTAAGATATGCCTAATCTCTCTGCACTGCTTATTGGGAAGATTTGGACTGAAAAAAGCACTAGATTTTTGAAAATTGATTAATGACCCAAAGCATTGCCAAATTTTTCAATTACGTCAACCAGGTTACGAGCTTCAAAAGGGGAAGCTCGACAAAAAAATCAGACAATCATCAGCAAATAAGAGATGGGAGATGGCAGGGCTTTTCCTTGAACATTTAATGCCATGGATCTCTTGTTTAAGTTCCGCTGAGAGGAGAATTTGAGAAAAAGCTTCCATGCATATAATTAGGAGAGACGGAGATAAGGGATCTCCTTGTCTCAAGCCTCTAGAAGGAGAGTAAAATTCCCCAGGAGTTCCATTAAGGAGGACAACCAAAGAGGTTGTACTAATGCATTGGAAGATGAGGTTACGCCAAGAAGAGTTAAAACCCATTTTTCCATGATAGCCAAAAGGAAAGACCATTCCACTCTATCAAAAGCTTTTGACATATCTAATTTAACACTCATTAAACCTGATTTTCCTTTCTTTTTCTTTTTTCTTTTACTTTTTTTTTCTTTTTTTTTCATAGAGTGAATAATCACATGAGCAATAATAATATTATTCGAGATTTGTCTATTAGGAATATAGGCAGATTGGAAAGGGGATATAATTTTAGTAAAAAGAGGTTTCAATCTATTAGCAAGGATTTTGGCAATGATCTTATAAGCAGTGTTGCACAAACTGATTGGCCTAAATTCAGAAGCATGCTGAGGGCAAGAAGACTTAGGGATAAGGGCAAGGTGGGTTTGGTTAAGTTCTTTGAGAAGAAATTCAGTTCTAAAAAACCTTTGGATCATATCAATAATATTGGGGCCGACAACTTCCCATTGGTTTTGAAAGAAAAAAGCAGGGAAGCCATCAGGTCCATGAGATTTAGAGGGACCCATATTTTTAACCACACTCCATATATCATCGGGAGAAGGGATAAGAGTGAGAGTAGTGTTATCAAGGTCAGAGATACAAGGAGATATAAGATTGAGAAGATCTAAGTCTAAATCAGGAATATTGGATGTAGCAATATTAGCAAAATGGTTTTTAAGATGATTAACAATAGCAAAGGGGTCCTTGATCCAGACACCCAAGGAGTTAAAAATACCAGATATTCTATTCCTTCGCCTTCTGTCAGAAGTTTGACCATGAAAGTAGCTAGTATTTTTATCACCTTGAGCATCCTTGTTATCTCTAGATTTTTGCTGCCACAAAGATCTAGCATGGTCATACATCTGTTCCAGCCTATTTGTTTTTATCACAATCTGAGAACTGATATCAGGAGTAGGGGAAGCATTATAATGATCTGTGAGCTGGAGGTTAAGTTCTTTGATATTAAGATTGATTTTGCCAAACACAAATTTATTCCAAAAATAGACATCTTTTTTAACAATCTTAAGTTTAGACACCATTTGAAATCCAGGAGAACCTACAAAGGAAGTAGACCAAGCATTAAGAATAACATCGATATAAGACTGTTCTTTCAACCAAAAATTAAAAAATTTAAAAAATTTTGGGCGTTGAGGTGATCTAGGAGAAGTGGAAAGAAAGAAGTGGTGAGTGGTCAGAACCAGTAGGATGGAGATGAGAAAGTTCAGCTTATGGGAAGAGGAGAAGCCAATCTGAGTTACATAGGGCTCTGTCCAAACGTTGATGTATGTGAGCTAAACCTTACCTCTTATTAGACCAAGTATAAGGAAGGCCAGAGAAGCCTAAATCAATTAAACCAGCTTTGGATACAATCTGTTTAATGTCTTCAACCTCACTAGCCACAAAAGGCTCCTAGCTTTTCATCTTGATTAAAAATAATGTTGAGATCACCCAAAAGTATCCAAGGTTGGTTTACTTCAGCAGCTAAATCCTCAGTAAAAGACCAAGAGTTTAGTTTTTCGGATCTAATAGGGCTACCGTAGAAGAAAGTAGTAAGCCATTCAGAAGAGGAGAAATCATCCTTAATGAGAGCATTAATTATATTCTTATTACTCTGTACCACTTCAACAGTAACATCATCCTTCCAAGCTAAAGCTACACCACCAGACTTCCCAAAAGGAGGAGAGAACCAATGATTTCGAAGCCCACAACGATTGAAAAGTCTCGCTAAAAAATTATCCTGAGACTTAGTTTCAGAGAGGAAGATGGCGTCCAAAAGTTCCAAACTGGATAGTTCTTTGAGATGATCAGAGGTTAAAAGTTTGTGGATCCCTTGACAGTTCCATGCAAGAATATGCATGTTAAGGTAAGTAACAAAATCACTATAATAAGGAATACAAAGAACTAAGTAGTAAAAAATAGAGCAAGTAATGCCAACAAACAACTTATAGTTCAACCAACAGTAAATGTACACACATACCTGGGAGTTGGCCGTTTCATGGTTAGGATCCTTGTGAGAAGATGAACTTGAAGGTGATGCCTGATAGTGACCAATCCCTAGTGTTTCAGTATGAGTTTGGGTCATTTTAAGAGCTTCAAGACCTTGGAGCCAAGCATGGTATTCATCAATGGAAGCATTTGGGAAGAAAAATTGAAATAATTCTTCAGCAGAGGCATTAGGAACCGGGCTTCCATCAGCAGTCCTGATGATTGGGTGGTAGGGAGAGGTGGAGTTATGAATTAAATGTTGGGGTGAGGGTGGTTTTAGGACAAGGGAGGCTTTCTCTGGTTTTTGGATGGAGGGGTTGAGAATAGAAGATGAAGGTTTGTAGTTTTCAAAGCCTGGAGGGAGAGCAATATCAGGGCTAGCTTTCAAAAGACAGTCAGAAGCGATAAGCTGATCAAGATCATCAATCTGCATTCTTAAACATTTAACCCTAGGAAGAGAGTACTCAGGATTCAGGTTAATAAGTTGGGAAGGCTCAGAAAGTTGATCAACCAAAGTCTCAGTACCAAGAAGAGTCGGTAGAGGAAAAGATGTAGCATGTTCAGTAGCATGTATAGGAGATTTTCCTCTAATATTACCCTGGCCAGTAGAATGAGAGCGGTTGATTCTTGCAAATCGAGGTCTATGGTTTCCTTCCGTCAAAGTAGAGCAACGGATCTTAGATCCAGAAGTCCCAGCCAAGGCTTCACCAACCAGATTATCCAAAGAAGGATTATCAATTTGTAGAGTAGGGATTGGGGGCAAAGTTTTAGGGATTAATTTTTGGCTAAGAACAGATATGCTTCTCAAAATATTCTGGTTACAGATCTCATTAGAGTGATCTAAAATCCGGCAAGTGTAACAGAAATTACTCGGAAGGCGTTCGTAAAGAAAATTGATATCCACAATAGCACCAGATTTCAACTTTACCTTAATATTTTCCACCAGAGGATGATGAATATCCACTCTGACTTTAGCACGGATGAGATTACCAAATGAAGGAATTCCAGAAGAGGGAATAATATTTAAAACTTCCCCTACTTTACTAGCAAACACTCTTGGAGCCCTTATGTTCATATGTTCAGGTTGAACATTTTCGAGCTTCATCCAGATAGAGAGATGAGTGATTAGATCTGGTGAAGGTTTTAAAGTTGGATTCCAAGACAAGAGTGCCAGCAGATTATCAGAAATCATCCAAGGACCACCATGATTTGGGGAATAGAAAGGTTGAGAGCTAACTGAGCTATTAAGTCAATAATAGTCTGATTTGAGTCTTCTTTGCTTCCACTTAACTCACTATTAGATGAATAATTCTCCTCCCTATCTCCTATCGTCCTTAGATGAATCCGCCGAATTAGATTTCGGAGTAGAAAAGAAAGGAAAGCGGCGATCAGAATGGGGATGTCAGGTAGGTGTTTTGGGTCAGTAGGTATATTAATGTGATAAACGATAGAAAAAACCATCATAGCATAAAGCACTGTATAATGGGAAAATGTTGCCACGTCAGCAAAGGGAAAAAGAAGAAGCTTAAAGAATGGGAGGGGAAACACCAAATTGATCACTATAAAGGAATCACCAACGGATCACCTGCACAAAGAAAAGAAAGAAGTTAGATCTGAAACGGGCCAGCCAACCCAGGGTTATTAGCCAGAAAACAGAGACATGTTAACGGAGAAGAGGGTGTCAGTAGAGTATAAAGTAGCTTTGTTTTTCTCACTAGCTTTGAGTTTTTTTTTATTCCTTCAGTCCTCGGTCATCCTCATTTTCCTTAACTAGTTAGTGAAATCTCTATACGATCACTTAGGTAACCACCTCTATGCTGATTACCCTTCAAAATTAGTATGGGACCCAAAAGTTCCATCCAAGATCTGTTTTCATTTTT
The DNA here is from genome assembly GCA_002174775.1 of Macleaya cordata. Classification (NCBI taxonomy): domain Eukaryota; kingdom Viridiplantae; phylum Streptophyta; class Magnoliopsida; order Ranunculales; family Papaveraceae; genus Macleaya; species Macleaya cordata. The sequence goes on from MVGT01003544.1 coordinate 41,541, forward strand.
GGCTGGCATCCCTCAACAAAATACTTACATTGGATAATCTACAAAAGCAGAATCACCATTTAGCAAACTGTTGTTTCATGTGCCAGCATGATTTGGAGTCTCCCAAGCACCTACTACTCCACTGTCTAGTCTCCAGGAAATATGGGCTCTCATAACACCTAGCTCTAGTTGGAGCTGGTGTTTCTGGACGATATCATCGATTTTGCTTATAGTTGGTCCTCAATATATAGGTTTCACAAAGAATAGGAAACGGCTCTGGAGTCTCATTCCTTCAGCAGTCTTTTGGGTTCTTTGGGCCGAGCAGAATCAAAGGGTTTTTGAAGGCAAAGCTCGTGACATTTTTGCTATGAGTGTCGAGATCAAGTCGCTAATCCACTTCTGGATGACATCTTTTTTCAATGACTTTCGGGTCCATTTTGATTCTTGCGTCTTCAACTGGGACTCACTTTTTGTGTAATTTGTTGTGTATTTTTTTGGTGTTCCTTTTTTTTGGCATTTCTTTACCTGTACATCTTTTATTTTCTCGTTTAATTCATTTTATTTCCTTTTCCCCTCAAAAAAAAATATGGATAACTTTAAATTAACTTTTAATGAAAATCAAAAGTTTTATAAAACACTTTAGGATTAGGTGAGTTTACAAGAGATAATATCTACATAGTGAAGAGAACATCGGCCAAGGTAGATCTACATGGGAAGTTATTGTTGGGGCAAGTTGTGCGAGCAAAATATGCATTCTTATTTTTATTTATTAAGAAAAGTTATTATTTTAATCTTTTAGGAACCCAACTCATTATTCAAAATATATTAGTTTTGTGCATTCTTCTCTAAGTTAACAATTTTAATTTATTAATATATATACACACATTTAAGTGCCCCATTATAAAAAAAAATCTCTAGCTCTGTCTCTGCTCGTAGCGTTGGATCATCGTTTGTGGGTCCCACAGTAATAGCTAATATTGGAGTCACGTCATTGCGTCACGACACCATTTGATCAAGTACAAAGGAGATTGGATTTTCCACACACATTCTAAATGTTCCACTTATATACCTTAAATCTTTTACATATTCCACTTCTGAAGTAACGTCCTACTATTATTTGAATTAACCGTTTTACTTGGTAGCAAAGGTTAGGGATCAAACTATCATCTAATAAAAATTCTAAGGGAAATACCTAAGTCACTAATAAAAAATCTCTACTCAGAGTATTGGCTTATTCGATTCTTATTTTGCAGAATTAAGAACTAGATTCGAATATTTCAATCTCTAGAAAATTAAGAAATTAACTCAAGAGATTTTTGTTAACGAGAAAAACCAAACTGGAAAAAATCTCGGGACCTGGTCCAGTCAAAATAATCCACTAAGAGTTAAAAGAACTTATAAACTGATTTACCACTTGACAGATACGATTTACGACTCTATCAACATTCTGATCAGTAACGATCTTTAGGTCTACCACGGATTCGAACTCCACGAACCACCCCTTAGTAGATCACCACTACACATACATTTCAGAACTCCACTGAATCAACAAACAACTCGAATCCACGAGCCAAACACCGTACACACCAGAAATTCACCAACTAAACACAAAATTTTGTGTAGAAAGTATGAAAGAATTTGTGTAACTCTCAACAAAACCATCCAACCTTAATTGCTTTCCAAAGCATCCCATAAGAAGTAAAGCTTAACCAATTTACGTTCATTAGTCTTAAACTAGTCCAACCACCTAAGTGCAAGGTTTCTAAGTCATTTACCATCCTAAGATGTTTTTCACTGGTGAGTTAAGTTGCAAGGTGCCTTCTAGACTTCTTCGATTCCTTAAGTCTTCAATGATCAAACATGGAGGTTACACCATAACTCTAACGCAAAGACATGGACTTAAATTGAGTTTGTTTTGACACATAAACTGACAAACCCAAGAGAAACTCTTGTAAAAGATCGTCAATTGGCGTATACATTATGATAAACCAATTGAAGATTTTGCCCTACGGTTATCTATACTAAACCGTACCCCGTAATTAAAGCTAGGGATCAATCTATTACCAATTTAAAATCTAGAGGGGAAAACTAAGCCTAATAACAAAAATCTCTATCTCTCAGGAAGAGTATTGACCTATTCGTTCCTTGTATAGATTTGCAGAATAAAAACTTGAATCAAATAGTTTAATCTCTAAAGCAAATAAGCAACTAAATCAACACAAGAGATTTTTGTTAACGAGGAAAACCCAAACAGAGAAAAACCCCGCGACCTAGTCCAGTCAAAAATCCACAAAGAGTTAACGAGAACTTACAAACCAATTTACCACTCGACAGATACGATTTACGACTCCCTCTACGCTCTAACAGCAACGATCTTTAGATCTACCACGGCTTTGAATCCATGAATCACCCCTTAAGAAGATCTCTAATTCTCATGCATACAACTTGGAATCCACCAAGCCAACATGAACGAGCTACACATAAAATTCGAATCCACGAACCAACACTCTCACAATCAACGATGTCCACGATCAACACACTCGAATCCTCGAGCAGAAACTCAGCACTTCAACTGATCAATACAAACATATTCTATGAGATTCAAGTTCTCTATTATGAAGAATTGAACTTCATCTCTTTAGAACTTGGAAACCCTAAAATATGAGTTAAAGCACCTCCAAGGTTCTGGTCTCTTGAGTTATGATGTTAAAACACTATTATATATATGTTAGGGACGAGCTACGCAACTTATAGAAGGTTTGAGATTACTAAAAGTGGATTTAGATGTTTCCCAAAAGTTTTTAACACTTTTTAGGAAGTTTTTCATGTTGCTGAAGCAAAATGGTTCGAACTCAAGTTCGAACTTAACTCAATTCCTTAAGTTGTATCATTCATCTGAAATAACAAAATCATCCATTTTGTACTAACCACCTATGATTCATGAGTTCTCTAGGTCACTTACCATCCTAAGATGAATTTTAGTGGTGAGTTGAGTTGTTGGTGAGCTTTATCTCTGATCTCAAGTCTTCATGAAGTCAAACAACTGAGATGACACTCCAACTCTAAAAAAGAAATAGAAGAGAAAAATGGTTGGTTTTTTGTAAGGATGATGTTTTTCAGACATGTAAATCATCTTCATCGTAAATCATATCATTCTAAAGCTTCCAACCCCTTCAAAAGTTGGTAGGAAATTTAACACTAATTTCTTAAAACATAGCGTATACGTGCTAATGTGGTACGTAAAAGTTGGTTGAATGTCCTTATCTCAAGTTCTCAACTATTATTAATAAGGTTTGGGAATAACTCAATTTGAACTGTCTCTAGGTGCCTTCATGTGTGTACCTCCATACTCAACAATTTTAAAAGTGCCAAAATGCTCCTAAACATGAAAGAAACCATATGTCTCACTCACAAATGGGTATGATCTCTCCAGATAGAGTTTTAACTATTCTACCCACCTTATTCTTATACTTTACTTACACTTACTATGGGCTCCACACAAAAATGATTCAAAAGAGTATTTTTGGTTAATAAGATCTTTTCATCATGTAGATCAAAATCAACCCTTACATAATTTTATGTGAGTCTACTATGGCGCCGTGGTTTTTACACTACCCGAGCACGACGTTCGCTCTCTTTCTCTCTCTTCTTATAGGGGGAGAGGGTTCGAGTCTGCATGCTCTGGAGCTTTTGCTGTCTCCTGATTCCTTTCGTTGAGGGGATAACTTGCTCCTATTTCTATTCCTTTTGATTTAGAGTCGCCAACTGAATTTAAAGGAATCAGGGCCCTATAGTAGAAAAGTTACTTTTCAACCTCTTTATGAGAGATTGAACAACATCTTTCCTTTTGACTCAGTCTGCGTTTTTTATTAAGAGATTCTAGGTAAGAGAGTCCTATTACGGGTCAGAAAGGTGTTAAACACCCGACAACTGCCCGACCAAGGTCAGTCTCTGCTTTACAATTAGGAGTATTTAGGGTATATCTTCAGTAAAAACAACAAATATATTGATAGTACTTGAAATTGAGTGTATTGATATCGACTTGAAGTATTACATAGACTTGAACAGATTACATTTAAAATTTAAAGAGCTTGAAGGTTTTGATCTTACCTGTGCGCTTTCTGGCTGAACCGAGATTTGGGTAGAGGTTCGTTACTATTTTTCTCTAAAGTTTTAAGGCTTGATGGGTTTAGATATTTGGGTAGAGGTTCGTTACTACTTCTCTCTAAAACTACTCGTCTAGAGGGCAGCAGATGGCCCACGAAGAGAATTTCAGTACTTCGAAAAGACTTGAAACTAAATGAATCGATGCAAATGACTCGAAAGGCTAAACGTGCTTGAAATGACCCATACTCGCGATTCAGAAGTTTCAACTATGAAACGTAAGCTCTGAATGAAAAAATAAGCAAAAGGGGAGGGTCCTATTTATAGGAACCTAGAGGTCTTTTTGAGCGCATCTTCAAGATGCGCGCGTGCGCTGAGAACTCTAAGTCGGTTTTCCAGATTCTTCCAGAGCTTTTTTCAATTTTCGACAGATTTGGTCCTTTGAGAATTATTTTCGACAGATTTGGTCCGTCGAGAATTACTTCAGCAAATTTTATCTTATCCTGACATAATCTCTGAGATGTTTTAGGTGGACCAAATTGGGGTGTCTACAATTGCCCCTCTTTGGCAAAGTTCTACTTGGTGGTCGAATGCCAAAGTAATTGGCACTCAATTTGGTTTAAAGAAATGCGTTACTTCACTGGTAACTTCTTTAAGGATATTCTAAAAGAGAACAAGAATTGCTAGGGCTTTTTCACTCTTTGGAGATCTAGTTATCTCGATCGAGAATCCTCTTGCAACTCACTCATTCTCGGGAAATATGTAAGGCTTTTTTACTCTTTGGAGATCTCATCGTCTCTATTGAGAATCCTTTTGCATATCTCCCAATTTTGGGAGGCTTGGTAGGTATTTTTATCTCAAAGATTATGTCAATTTTCTAAAGTTTAGCTCTTTAAAGTTTAATTGCCGTTATCTCGATTCATGCCGAGGAAGTGCTCAAGTATGCTTTGTTCCTTCATACATTGACGCTTTAGATCTTCACTCTTGTATCTTTGCTGCTTGCTTGCTTTGGCTTCGCTGGTCTAGGTAGATGGACTTGACTGTTTTGATATGATGATGCTTGATGCTTGCTCAAACGAGTGCTTCTGGATTGCTTTTTGTTGACTTGCTTGATAATGATGTGTTTGATTTTGGTGCTTGATTTTCTTTACTTGAATTTGCGTGCTTGATTTTGAGGCTTGATTTTGTTGCTTGATTTTGGTGCTTGATGTTGGTGCTTGATGTTGGATGTAAATGTAGAACCGATGAGTTCGCACAACTGGTTCCACTTTGAAAAAAGGTGGTGGCTTGAATTTGTTGGAATTAATGAAAGGAGATTGGTTGCAATTTGATGACAAAAGGTGATGTGATGTGCATTTTGGATGTGCATTGACTGGACTCTATCTTTTGAGTTCTGGATTTTGGCTTTTGGGAATCGCATTTTGAATTCTGCTTAGTTATTTTCTCATTGAATTTTCTTTTTTAATGCTTCAGTCGGAGATGCTGAGCTATCGGCCGCTTTGACGTGCTGGCGAACTCAGGGAAAGTATATTTTTTCATTTTTTATTATATTTGAACAATATATTTTGAAATTAGAGAAGCACTTGTTTTCTAGAATTTTTGCCTCAGATGCCTAACTTAAGTACTGCATAGCACATTCCCAATATCCTAGATCTTTCATCATATACTCCTAGAAAATAGGGGTTTTGAAAACAAAATATTTTTTATTTTTTAAAGATTTTTAAAAACTGGTTAAACGCGATAAAATATGAGATTGACAATGATTATAAGGAATATAACGTATCCAAGGATATTGATGATCATTTTGGTGGATAGGCCTTTTGCCAGTCTTCGATGATACAAAGTGCTTCCTTTTGCACTTGGATTTACCTTGCTACAGTCCCGACTGAGACTAACTTGCCCTTGGATTAAGGTGAAGAGTTTCTGAACTTGTTGTTTTTCACAAAGTGAGATGAGTTATGCCCTCGGCTTGGATGTTGCTAGCTTACTCTCCTCGGTGCTCATTTTAGCTTAGCTCGGCTGGGAATGGATTTTCTTGAGATGTTGAAACCTGCAAAAGTCGATCAAATTTTTCCAAGTCCTAATTTTTCTCACTATGATTTTATATTTTTGTATTTTATTTCTTCTTCATTTTTTGGAGTTCACTGCTCTTCCCCTACACCAAGAACATTTGTTACCTTTGAGACTCAGAGAGGTCTTTCTATAGGTTGTAGTGAGGCTTAGGATAGGCTTTGAAAAAAAGGGATTGAGGTTCAAATTTTTTTCTTTTTTCTTTCAACTGGGTTTTCTCTCTTGTTTCCTACCCCTAGACATTGATGAGGCATATCTTTTTTTTGGATTTTGATTTTTCTGAGTTTTTTTAGCTTTTCTATTTTTTGCCTTTTTTGGATTTTTCTCAGAGCTTTTCCATTGTTTTTTGGATTTTCTTGTAAAATTTATGCCCATAGATTTATGTACAGGGTAGGAACATGACTTTTCTTGAATTTCTTGATTTTTCTCTTGGATACCTGCCCCTAGTTTTAAGGGCATATTTTTCTTGTTTTGTAAGAATTTTTTGACTAGTAAAAGAACAGGCTAAGGCTCAAACTTGGCTTCTAGCGGTATTGATTCTTGACTTTTGGGTTCTTTTCTGGGTTTTCAAGTCTATGAAAAATGGCCTCTCTTTAATGAGCCTCAATGGTTTCATTTGCCCCTAGTTAGGAGTTGAGCAACTTACTCTTGTGTAGTATATCTTGAGTTGATTAGCATTTGCAAGCCTCTGTAGTTCGATTGTAGTTGCGTCCATGAGGTAGACTGCCATTCCAGTGAAAACTTTTTGATGATGCAAGGTTCTTCCCTTGGGATCAATGTGTAGGACCAGCTTGACTTCTGTGAGCACCAAGTCGTATTTGAATTTTCTTGGGTAAACTTTTGTTGATAGGCTCTTGCAATTGATGTGCATTCGAACCTTTCTATCTTTCTTCTGTACCTGGACTATGTTAGCCAACTGATTTGAGTATTTAATTGAGACTAAGAAATTGGCGTCTAGCTTGTTAGAGATTTCTTCTTTGATTTTGACAGACTACTCTGATCTCATTTTTCTGAATTTCGGCTTCAATAGCTTAACATTTGGATATTCTTGCAACTGATGTTCGACGATGCTTGCATCAAGTCCTGGTATATTCTTGTACTATGTCAACAACTCAATCATAGCTTTTTTCTCATCTTGGGGTAAGGTAGTTTCGATCCAGACCGTTTGAGGTTCATCTTTCGTGTTTAAGTTCTTGACTTCGATTTCTTCCTCGACTGGCTGAGGCCTAACTTCATGTTGGTCTAAGGATTTCTTCTTTGATGATTTCCCTATAGTCATCCCTAGATATTGTATCTTCCTCACTTTCAAGTGTCAAATCCAAAAGTTTTCTTCTTTTTTTCCAAAATCATTTTCTTAAATTTTTTTAGCATTCTGAAATGAGAGGGAATTTAAAACAACTATACAAAGTTCGAGGACCAAGGCATTCCCTCCTCAGACGAGGGTGGTCCAACCTTCGTCTTTTTCAAGACATTCTTTCTTCCTGATCGGCTGAAGATTTGCCGGTGATCAATCCTGCATTCATTTTAGTAGCAATAGAGAAATCTTTTGATAATGGACAAGTTAAAAGAGTGGATTAGGATCAACTTTTCAAGAAGCACACATACCTGGGATTTATCTGCGAGGCTTTTAGAATTGTTTGCTGATTTCTCATGTTTAGCATCATTTCGATTTTGGATGAACTGAGACGGATTGGTTATCTCATTGCATTCGATATAATTGACATCGCCTTTACGTACTAGTAAAGGATTGTTATCGACACTTGGCTTTCTGTTGGGCACACATACTTCAGGAATGTTGATTATATCATTTTCTAACAAATTTTGAACCAGATGTTTCAAATGCGAACATTTATCTGTTGAGTGCCCTTTGACTTGATGAAAGTCACAGTGTAAAATGGGATTGTACCATTCGGGAAAAGGCTCACTCAGTAGCTCTGGTGGCTTCAACCATACTAACTTTTCTTCTATTAACTGAGGGAGCAATTCGGTCAGCGTATGTGGTAAGTCTGAAAATTTCCTTGGCTCTCTTGGTTGATTTGGTCTTTGTAATTGGGGCTGAGCTTAAACTTGGAATCCAGGCTGAATAGCAAGGTGGTTAACATGCTCATTTTCGTGATTTTGATACCTACCATCTCCTTTGAACTTGAGGTTATCTTTGCGCCATGCTTCAATGCATCCTCAATTTGCATTCCAGACTATACTGATTCTGACAATTGTCTGTGTGCTACGAGACTCAGTGGCAATTTGTATTCTTGATTGACATTCTTCAGTATCATAGAAATTTAATCTTCTTCTGAAGGACGGTCAATCATTTCCTTGCACTTTGCTTTCCATTTGGCTAGGAAGTCAGTGAATGATTCATTGCTTCCTTGTGTTAGTGCATTCAGTTGTCGTTTAATAACCATCAGGTCTGAATTTTACGAGAACTGTATTATGAAGGCATCTGTTAAAGCTGGCCAAGTTGGAATGATCTTCCGGTCGAGAGCTACCAACCATCTTAATGCCATCCCTGTGAGGCTTCGTTCAAACAAATGAGTCAGTATTCATTTCCGACTCCCAACGGCTTTAAGTATCCCATATATGACATGATGTGTGCTTTGGGGCATCCAAATCCATTGTATTTTCCCATTTTCGAAAACTTAAAGTTTTGAGGGAGCTTTTCAGTAGGAGCCTGATGCCATTCATTTGCATCGAATGTTCCAGTCTTCATTTTGCGAAGTTCTTCCTTCATCTCTTGAAATTCTTGGTACATGGAGCTTTCCTTCGACTTTTCTGCCTCTACTAGCTCATTTTGCTGGTACTATGCTTCGTCCAATATAAAATATTTAGGTAGAACAACATTTTTGGGTTCCACATGAGATAGACGAAGTTGTGTTAGATCTTCCTGTGCTTCTTTTACTTGGGTTAGTTTTTTTATTGCTGAAGTCTAAGCCTGATCTTTCTCTGTATCTGTGGCTACTTCATTTGACTTTTTCTTCCCTAACATGACACCCAGCCTATTCATAATAAGTTCATCCATATATGCTTCCGTCATTTTCTTCATTGTTGTTGGAGTCATCTGTGATTCCTCAATATTCTCTTGATCAGACATGACTTCGTTATGGACTAACCTTTTTGACGGTCTAACCCAAGCTGGTTGAGAACTTAATGGCGCTTGATTTTTGGACTTACCTATGGTTGTGGTTTCTGATTATTTCCTTTCTACCTGAGTATTGTGCCAAGATATGAATTAACTTGAAAAAGCCTAACGGCGCTAGTATCTCAATTATAACAATAACCTCTCACAGGTTTATGTCTGCCAGTTTTTATGCGTGCAATATGAGTTTTGACGAGATAGTAATTGATATGGCTTAGGTTTCCTCAACAAGATATACCTCGCAACATGAAGCAGGTCTTAAGTATTGGGTTGATGATGTGGTGCTTCAACTGCTATATCCTATATGACCTTTAAGCCGGGAGTCGGTCTACGCAAGCCAACGAGGTTTCTTATAGGAAGATCATAGAGCAATGCATATACAGCTGAATGAGTGCATGAAGTGTGTATGTGCTTATTTTTAGAGAAGTTTATTCTACAAATGATATTCAAAATATACCCCTAATTATTTTTCAAGTCGGAATCCTGTAGGTTTTAACTCCCCAGTAGTGGCGCGGTGGTTGTTGCACTGCTTGAGCACGATATTCGCTCTCTCTCTCTTCTTTCAGTGGGGATAGGGTTCGAGTCCACGTGCTCCGGTGCTCTTGCTGTCTCCTGAATTCTTTCGTTCAGGGGAGAGCTTGCTCCTATTTCTATTCCTTTTGATTTGGAGTCGTCACCTGAATTTAAGGGAATCAGGGCCTTATAGTAGAAAATTTGATTTTTAACCTTTTTGTGCGAGATTGAACAACATCTTTTCTTTTGATTCGGTATGCATTTTTATTAAGAGATTCTAGGTAAGAGAGTCCTATTACGGGTCGGGAAGGTATTAAGCACCTGACAACCGCCCGACCAAGGTCGGTCTCTACTTTACAATTAGGGGTATTTAGGGTATATCTTCTGTAAAGCAAACAAATATAATGATAGTACTTGAAATTGAGTGTATCGATATCGACTTGAAGTATTACATAGACTTGAACAGATTACATTTGAAATTTAAATATCTTGAAGGTTTCGAGTTTACCTGTGCGCTTCGTGGCTGAACAGAGATTTGGACAGAGGTTCGTTACTATTTTCTCTAAAGTTTTATGGCTTGATGGGTTTAGATATTTGGGCAGAGGTTCATTACTACTCTCTAAAACTACTCGTGTCGAGAGCAAGAGATGGCCTACGAAAAGAATTTTAGTACTTTGAAAAGACTTGAAACTATATGACTTGATGCAAATGACTCGAAAGGCTAAACGTGCTTGAAATGACCCATATTCGTGATTCAAAAGTTTCAATTATTAAGCGTAAGCTCTGAATGAAAAATTAAGCAAAGGGGGAGGGTTCCATTTATAGGACACTGGAGGTCTTTTTGAGTGTATCTTGAAGGTGCGCCGAGAATTCTAAGTCGGTTTTCAGAGTCTTCCGGAGCTTTTTCCAATTTTCGACCGATTTGGTCCGTCGAGAATTATTTTCGACCGATTCGGTCCGTCAAGAATTACTTCAGCAAATTTTAGTTTGTTCTGACATAATCTCTGAGATGTTTTAGGAGGACCAAATTGGGGTGTCTACATCCACAGACGAATGTAAAAAAATAAACCTAATGTAAAGAACAAGTCTTATATAAGAAACATGTGCGACACACGTGAACACGACTTAGTATAAATTAAAAGTCTATATAAAATGTTGTACAACTTTTAATAAACGAAAAAACATTTGAGCCTTAATTTTGTTTCAAGTCATTTAAGATTTCATTATGTCAGCCTTCAAAAGTAGGTATTGTTTTCCCTCTAAAGTTAACCTAAAATGAGAAAATATAAACAACCATGGTGAGATTAAGAAATTGAAACGCAAGCTTCAATTAACTAAGCAAAGAAAACAAACGAACAAACAAAAATTTTACAAAACAAATAAAAATAAATTATCCCTTGTATTAAAAGCCTTTAGAAACATCTTATTCTCAAAGCTTATAAAAGATGAAAAAAATCAGAATTTGCTCAAAACTCACTTTTAAACCTGCCAAATACCATTTAATACACACATTTTTATCTTTTGTATAAGTACATATTTGAAAATTGAGTTAGGATTCGCAGATATGCTTAAAGCAACATGTTGTAGACACAATCTATATGGGGGACTAGATGGAGATAATCCAATGATGTTAGAACGATCGATCTTCTCGCTCAGTAGATCATCTTCATATAAAATTTATTTCATTCTAAAACTTATTACCCCATCAAATGTTGGTTTAAAATTAATTATAAAAAATAGACCGCTCAGAAATCATACAACTTTTGATGGGCTTAAAATTTTTATAATGATGTGATTTTTGGTGCTCATGATCTATATCGTACACTTTTAGTTCATCTCCATAGGAGCCCCACATGGACTGTGTAAGTAAAATGTTGATTTAAGCATGTCTGCAAATCCTGACTCTTGAAAGTTATATGAGAAAGGTCCATGGGTTCTCTTATGTACTATTTGTCGAATTTTGTGTCAAAGTTATACTTAAGAATGTCGATGTAACTTGAGTTAGATTTAGTGAGTCTTAAATGGAATCGGTTAGAAGAAAAGACCCCAAGAAGATTAACTTAACACCGAAAAACATCCTATGATGGTAAGTGACTTAGAAGCCTAAGTACCATAGGTGGTGAGACCTTTAAAAAATGTTCCCACACTTAGAAATAGTTTTAACGCTTTAAAAACACTTAGAAAATTCAGTTGGGCACAATTGCTTTGTTAGTTTCGAAACCAAAACTCACTTGAAAACAAATGACTTTGGTTTCGAAATCAACTAGGTTGGTTTCGAAACCAAAAGGTCCCCTTGGTCATAGGAAACTTTGATTTCGAAACCACCTCAGTTGGTTTCGAAACCAAAAGTATTCTTGAGCATCAGGACACTTTGATTTCAAAACCACTCTAATTGATTTCGAAACTAAAAAGTTTGTTGAGCAGCAGACTGCCTTGATTTTAAAATCAGGCTTGTTGCTTTCGAAAGCAAACTTGCTACTTTCGAAAGCAACTTAATGGTTTCAAAAGCATCGCCCAGATTTCGTGTGATAACGCTGTCTTTATGAGCTGTAAATTTTTTTGACCCATGTTCCACTAAGACATGTCTTAGTTTAGAACATGGGTGCGTGGGGAACATCTCTAAGGCAATGAGGGATCTAAGGAAAAGCCTCCTTTATAAATAAGGTTGTTCTAGATCTAGAATACTTAGAGTATTCTATGTTTGACCTTGAATACTTAAAGTGTTCTGGATTGAATTTTGAATTCACCATTATAAATAAGGTTGATTCATACTTGTATAAATCAACTAGACCTGGCAACGGTCTAGGGTTAGGTTTACTAAAGTTAGGGTTGGCAGTTTGACGGGCTCATAAAGCTCAACTCTAGCCCAAACCCATTTACTAAATGGGCCAACTTTTGCAACCCTAGCTCTTACTCTAATAACCCTAACCCTAATCCTAATTATTACTTCCATTACAAAAAAATGTAAAGATTTCTCTACCTATTATTTTCTTTTTTATATGTTTATGAATTAATTTAAAATCTCAGAATGATTAACAAAGTGCAATTACAATTGAAGATATGTATATTAATTACTGTTAAAAAATCAACATTTAGTATTAAGATAATAGCATATTCATTAATTATGTAATATGTGCTCATATTAATTTGCTAACCAATTATGTCACTTAATTTGAATGATAGGATCTAAGATTCTAATTGTCCAGTTACGGTATAAATATCCTAATATCAATTAGTCACCAATATATATAGTAGTTGTAATATATACTCGTAGTAATTGGTAATTGATTCTATTACATTATTACTAATTACTATATAAATATATGAATATCAATTAGTCACCAATAGATATGGTAACTGTAATAATATATTGTGGTAACTGTAATAATATACTATTGGTAATTAATTATACTACTTGATTATTAATTAAATTACTACTTAAAGAATTTATATACTATCCTCTTATGGAGTGATATGTAATAAAAACTTTAAAAATATACCAATTATAAAGTAGGATGAAATACAAAATGAAAAAGCATATTTCAAAAATGGAATTGGCGGGTTAGTCGGGTTACCCGCAGGTTTGGCGGGCCAACTCTAATTTTCAACGGGTTGATAAGTCACAACCCTAACCCGACCCGTTTAAATAACGGGTTCGTTTAGGCCGAGTTACACGGGTCAGGTTAGGGCCAGGTTGGCCGGTCATGGACTATTTTGCCAGGTCTAAAATCAACCATTCACCCTATTCATCAACAAGTTCTTTGAGAGTTTCAACTCTAAACCTTTAGTTTCTAAGCTTGCCGGTAGATTTCCGGTGGTTGAGCTTGAAGGTTCAAGTTCATGGTGAAATACTCAAAGAGTCGAGTATTGGTTCAAGGTGCGGGATTTGCGGAGTTCAAGTTGGAGACACATCATAATCAACTAAAAGGCAGATGTGTGGAGTTTGAACTTGTGGAAGAACTGTACACCATAGCTAATTGTGGTGCAGAGGGAGTCGTAAATCGTGTCTATTGAGTGGTAAATCGAGTTGTAAGTTTTCATTAACTCTTTTCCTCATTAACAAAATCTTTTGTGCATATTTTCATACTTGTTGTGAGATTGAAATATTCGATTCTTGTTCTTAAATCCGCATATTAAGAATCGAATAAATCAATACTCTTGTTAGAGATTTTTGGTTAACCTTTTATCACCTTTGAAATTTGAATTAGGTGATAGGTTGATCATTTACCATAGTCACATAGACATACGATTAATTTGACTAAACCATAGGGCATTTAGACTTTCAATTGGTATCAGAGCAGATTCACTTATACGGTTTAACAACCTAATTATGATACTTGTAGTGACTTATGGATTAACAAAGAGAAGTTAGTGCAGTAAATAAACCACCATTATTCAATGGTAGCAACTATCCTTATTGGAAAGCCAAGATGAAAACTTTCTTTAACTCCTTAGACCAAAGAGTTTGGAGAACTATATAGGTTGCTTGATCTCCAACTATTATGATGATTGGCACTTGAGATAATTTTAGAAAAGTTCCCAAACAGGAAGAACAATGGGATTCCAATGAAAGTAAGGCTGCTACTAGAAATAGCAAAGCTCTCAATCCTGATGAAATCATTAGAAGGATTGAATTTAGTGTTCAAACACGGAGACAAGTACGAAGTATTGTAAACCATTTTTGTTATATTTTCATGTATGAACCTACCAATATGGTTAATGCTTTGCAGGATGAAAACTAGATACAAACTATGCAAGATGAGCTTGGTCAATTCACGAGACAAAAAGTTTAGAGTCTTATACCTCATCCAAAGAATATCAATGTTATTGGTACTAACTAGATCTTCATGAGCAAATCTGATGAGTTTGGTACTGTTTTGAGAAACAAGGCTAGACTTGTTGCACAAGGGTATTCTCAAATTAAAGGTGTAGACTTTAATGAAACCTTTGCTCCAGTTGCAAGACTTGAGTCTATAAGGTTACCATTGGCTATTGTTTGCCACTTAAAATTTAAACTTTTTCAAATGAATGTCAAAATAGATTTTCTAAATGGCATTCTCCAAGAAGAAGTTTTTGTGGAGCAACCAAGAGGATTTGAAGATCCCATCAATCCTAATCATGTCTACCGCTTGAAGAAAGTATTTTATGGTTTGAAACAATCTCTAACAGCCTAGTATGATAGATTAACTTCTTTTCTTCTTATAAAAAGATTCTCAAAAGGGGGAGCTTGTAAAACCATGTTCATTAAACGGGTTGAAAATAATATTCTTGTTGCTCAAATCTATGTTGATGGCATAGTATTTGGATCCTTTTTTGCAGGAATCCTATTGTTTCTCAAGTATTAGAAGCTATTTAGCTTCAAGGTTTTTCTTGGAAAGCTTTTTTTGATGTTTGATAGGGTAAACCCTTTTAAGCCTCGGTTGTTTTAGGAAAAACTTGGAAAACCATTTTAGACAAGGACCTTTTAAAAAGTTTTGTTTTTGAGTTGATGGATTTCAAGTGTTATACTGGAAACCTTTTATATCCAAGGTTTATTTTTAAGAAAAATCTGGAAACTATTTATACGCATTTAAAAAATTTCAAGGAAAAATATTAGAAGGCTTCTTGTGCCACGATTTAATTCTAGGGCAATCGGAAAAACCCATTCAAAGCATCGTATTCAGGAAAATCAGTTCCTGAAGACCTTTGAGGACTTGCAGTTTAATTTTAGGGCAAATCAAAAAAAATAATAAAGGCCATATTTCAAGGATCTCCATGAAGACCTTTGTCAACTTAGTTTAATTTTAGGGCAAACTTGAAAACCAATATGTGAAGGTACAACCGAGAACTATCTAGGGAACCTTTTAGGGTTATCATTATTAGGAAAACCAAAAAAGTCAATACTTTTCAATGGTTTGATTACGAAGACATACTCCTGGAAAACCTTTTGCGCCTCGGCTTAATTCTAAGGCAAGCTCGGAATTCCAATACTTTTCTATAAGTGTCAAACATCCAAAGAACTATATTATTGAAAACCTTATAGTCTACGGTTTAATTCTTGGGCGAAACCTGATAATTCAATCGGTCGAAGGTTTCTAAACTATATATTTCTTTGTTTTGCATATTTTATTGAGGTCCTTGGTAAGGTTTTATTTTGAGGGTAAACCAGTAAACCTTTAAGACCACGGTTTAATTGTAAGGTAAACCGGAAAATTCGAATAATGCCAAGGTTTTAATTCTAAGGCAAACCTGAAAAACCAATATAGTTTTTTTATTCAATATACTTGTTTATTCTAAGGATAAAACCTTTTTAAATGAAGTATATTCCATGGTGATTCAAAAGGATCACCTTCTACAGTTTTCATAAAGTAAGCACATTGACCTGCGTTGCTTTCCACCAAGTATGGTTCTTCCCATAAAGCACCAAGTTTTTCTGAATTTAGCTCTTCTCTTCCAAGAAATACTTTTTGAAGAAGTAAGTCTTCCCATGAAAATGGCGGGTTTTATATTTCTTACTAGCCCTCCCACACGCACTGTGCGCGTGTGGGTTGGCTTTCTCCTATCAATAAGTTTGCACTGTCACACGTGCGTAGTGAATTGACAAATTTTATGTCATGTTATTGTTTAAAGAAATAAGATTGCAGTTGGAATGTCCAAACGTATTACACACGTGACAAACTCATTTTTGTCCCTTGTGAGTTGGCAAATTATTCGACGTATTATTTTGGGTACTAGGTGGATCACTTGGGAATAATACGTGCACTAATGTTGATCTAGACGATGGATAGATCATCGTCACAAAAAATCAGACCTTGGATTATCCCTACATGAACGCACAAACATGTGTAAATGAAATGCAAGAATAAAATAGGTATTAGGTGGGTCCGCTAGTGATTATATATAAGCTAATGTGATTTACACATTAAGGAGATCATCGTCAAAAAAGCTCAGCCCTTGGATCCACTCCATGTGACCCCATTGGCAAGTGTAAATCAAGTGTATAAGGTATTTTTAAAAAAGATTAGAAAAAAAATTATAAAGTGACAACAGTCACGCAACTTCATACACGGCTCCTTTGCGGCCCAAATGAAGCCGCATAGGAGCCTCATTATATAATTTAAGGGAAATGCTAGAATGTACGCACATTTTTAGGGAAGTCAATCTTGCTCCCATGTGGCATTCCAGCTGGCAGTCAATGTTAGATTCTCTCTCTTACTTGAATTCTGATAAATTAGGAAGAGGGAATTTCAAAATTCGACAAAATTTTTGCCCGTACCATCTTATTGAAATTGATTCGACGGTTCAGATCAAAACCCTAAAACCACAAAACCAAATTCAGAACCTTACCATAGCTTCGTTGCTTTGTTCAATCACTGCTCCACCCTTCAAACCTTTACCATAGCTCTGTTGGCGGAGGAGATCCACGTTACCGCAGCTCCGTCGCCGGAGGACCAGAAGTTGCAGATCTGTCGCCAGAGGAGCCCCAATGTACTACAACTCCGTCGCTGGAGGACTAAAAAAGGCAGATCCATCGGAGGAGGACAACCAAGGTACTTACGCTCACCCTCCTACTCTCCCTTTATATATCCTGTTCTATTATTCTTCTCTTTCCTCCCTCATATTTTCTATTTAATGATCAACGACACATTTGGTTTGGTAGTGTAAGTTAACACATTTGCAGGGTAGTGTCTTGCATTTCCCTATTTATTAATTAAATGGGTCCCAATTATTGAAGTTAATTTTATCTAATAGTTTGCTGTTAATTTTTTACAATCAATTTGTTTTAATGTGATCATAGAAATGGATGGGGACTCCTCATATAAGGGGATATTAAGGGATGATGTTGAACTCATGGTTGGCATAATGTTTGACAATGTCGAAGAAATGTTTAAACATTTTAAATCTTATGCTAAGAGTATAGGATTTCCAGTGAGAAAATGATCACATAATTGATGGAAACTTAAGATCATTGATGTTTGGGTGTGGCCAAGGTGGCAAAGTTGAGTGTACAAAAGGCAATCCCTTGAAGCCTGTACCAAGCCTTCAAACAGGTTACAAGGTCAGACTCACATCAAGTTTAAATCGAGAAAAAAATGGCGAATTAATACACTCATACTTGAGCATAATCATGACTTGAGTCCCAGCAAATTTCGGTTCTTTCGATGCTATCGCTAAATTAGTGAACATGTAAGAAGACAAATCGAAATTAATGATATAGCAGGAATTAACCCTGCAAAAAGTCATAATTCATTAGTTATTGAGGCGGGTAGTCATAAGAATGTGCCATTCTTAGAAAGGTCTGCAGCCCCTAACATTCCAGCGGAACCATTAACAACCTTTAGCTCTAAGGTGTACGCGTTACACCAAGCTAACAAGAAGCTTGCACTCACATTCAATACACAAGTAAAATAAAGTTGAAATAAGCTTTATTAACTCAAAGATAAATTGTCATATGAACAAACGAATAAATGAATATTCTCAAAGAATAATGGACTAAACATATGTCCAAACTCAACTAAAACTTAAATAAAAGAATTAAGTAATGTCTTCACGGAAATCTAGGAAAACTCCGAAGACTTATTCTCGAACTATGAACATCACCGCTACTGATTGTTCGCCTGCTGACCTGGACCTGAAAAGATTAATGGTGCTAGGTCAAAACCTAGCCAGCAAGTTCACTAGTTCCCTTGGCATAGATTTAGGAAAACCATAAGCTTCACAAGAGTGCATTAACAATATTACATATGATATGTCAATAAACGATTAAACGTGGTAAAGAGATGCACAAGATTACGGTTGTTGTGTTTTATGATCTTTTCTTAAGATTTGGTTCTCGTAACATGGGGTGTACCTAGTTACTTCTCATGATTCACCCATCCTTGTAGTTCAATTGATACACTGGCCGTGCGCCACGTGAATCCGATAAGCCGCCTCGAAATCTATCTCCCGAACACTAGTAACCCTGTCGGCATTACTTACGTGTCAAGTGATTTCGTAGACCTCACGTGGCAATTCCGTAGACCTCACTTAGAGAGGACCAGGCCTATACAGGACCTAAACTATGTTTGCACACAAGCCAAAAAAGTTGATTAAGCACACATTAAGCTTATGGAGGTTTCTTACATATTTTATGTGTCCATAAGTGTTCATCTTCATGATAATATTTCATAAGTAGTTTATATATGCATTCTATGCTCTTAAACATATATTTCCATATGTTAAAAAAGATATACATCAAGATTGCCATTAGATAAAAGCCTATTTTCATTAAAAACTCAATTACAGCCTAAAAGTCAATTGGTATCAATACCAACCACAACTGTCATGTCAGGCAGGGCTGGTATCGGTACCAGCCATTGGTGGTATCGATACTGCCCTGGTATCGATACCACCAGAGGCTAGTATCGATACTGGCATCCCATGTAGGTCAGTTTTCAGCCAGTATCGATACCCGCCCTATAGGTATCGATACCCCCTGGGTTTTTCTGCGATTTTAAGTTTGGTTCTTCATTCAAACTCCGTGTGAACTTGGTTTTCAACCCTGTAAACATTAGAAATTCACCTACACCTCTCATATACATAGATTTCATGCATTCTAACTAATAGAAACATGCACACATTATACGATCATGAATTTCATGCATTCTTTCACATAATTCTCATGCAACTTCATATAACAACGTACAAACTAGGTTTTCATGTATTCAATCATTAAGGAAGCCTAGCAACAACATAAATAACCTAAATCTACACCAAAAGAGCAAGTTACTAGTTGTCTTAAATTGGAATCGACTCCGCAACGCAAGGAAGAAGAAGAAGAACTCTGCAACACAAGTCTGCGCCCTTCTCTTTCTCACACACTCGATCCTTGTGATCTCTCCTTCTCAAAACCCTAGGTTCTCTTTCTCAAAGTCGGCTCTTTCTCATGCAACTTCATATAACAACGTACAAACTAGGTTTTCATGCATTCAATCATTAAGGAAGCCTAACAACAATATAAATAACCTAAATCTACACCAAAAGAGCAAGTTACTACTTGCCTTAAGTCGGAATCGACTCCACTACGCAAGGAAGAAGAAGAAGAACGCTGCAACATGAGCCTGCGCCCTTCTCTTTCTCACGCACTCGATCCCTGCGATCTCTCCTTCTCAAAACCCTGGGTTTTCCTTCTCAAAGTCGGCTCTTTCTCTCTCTCTCTCTCTCTCTCTTGGTCGATCAGAATAAGAGGGATTTTGGGTTTAGAATTTGTATTTATATTTATAATAAACCAAAACTTACTAAAACTCAAACAGAGTGCCCTTGGTAAAAGTGGGCTGCCCCCCAACACTCGTATCTTAATTTAAAAGGGTATTATAATCTACCCCCCCTAAAAGAGGATTTTGTCCTCGAAATCGCACATATCTCTTCAAAAAGGTCCGGGTAACTCGTGCGCATTTCCTTTTCTCTCTCCCACGTAGCCTCACGCTCATCGTGACACCTTCACCTAAGGTATTGATCTTGACCTGAGCTTCTGTTCTTTGTAGTCAAGAATCCTATAAGGCTTCTCTATATAGGTTGCTCCTTGCTGCAACTCTAACTTATGGAAATCAACCACTGCTGGGCGATCCTCATCTCTGGGATGCTTCCGAAGCATAGACACATGGAAGACATCATGGACTCCTGCCAACCGGTCTGGTAAAGCTAATCGGTACGCCACTTTCCCTACTCTCTCTAGGATAGGAAAAGGTCCAACGAAATGCGGCATTATCTTTTCTTTCTTACCGAACTGAAGAACACCCTTCATCGGTGATACCTTCAGTAGCACTTGATCACCTACCTCAAACTTAAGTTCCCTACGCCTCTGATCGGCGTAACTTTTCTGTCGACTCTGACTGCTCGCAAACGCTCTCTAATTAGAGTTATCTTCTCTGTAGTCTGTTGTACAGTTTCCAATCTTGGAAGTTTCGACTCTCCTTCTGCCCAACATACTAGAGATCTATAAGATCTGCCATACAACGCTTCAAACGGTGCCATCCCTATACTGGTTTGGTAACTGTTGTTGTCGGTAAATTCCACAAGCGGTAATGAATCTTCCCAATTATCCTTAAAGTCTAGAACTACACAACAGAGCATGTATTCCAACACTTGGTTAACTCTCTCCGTCTGCCCATCCGTTTGAGATGAAAAGCCGTGCTAAAGTCAAGTTGTGTTCCCATAGCTTCTTGAAAGGCTCTCCAATACTTCGAGGTAAACGAAGTATCCCGATCTGACACCACTGAGATTGGAACTCCGTGATATCGAACTATCTCCTTTACATACAACGAAGCCAACTGCTCCACGGTGTATATCTTCTTAACTGGCACGAAGTGTGTGCACTTGGTCAGTCTATCCACGATCACCTAAATGGAGTCATTTCACTTCCTATTCTTGGGTAATCCATCGATGAAATCTATAGATATATTATCCTATTTCCACTCGGGTATATCTAAGGACTGCGACGTACCTACTGGTTTCCGATGCTCTGCCTTTACTTGTTGACAAGTAAAACATGTACGTACAAACTCTGCAATGCTACACTTCATTCCCGACCACCAGAAATGTCGTTTAAGGTCCCGATACATCTTGTTCTCTCCCGGATGTATGGTATACTTACTACGATGTGCCTCATTCCAGATGTTCCTCCTCAGTTCAGATTTCTCTGGAATATACAAGTGACCCTTGAACCTCAAGCCACCATCATCCCCTATAGTCATGTCCGTGATTTTTCCTTGTTGAATACTTGCAACTTTGTCACGGCACCATTGATCGTTTCCTTGCTCACTGATGATTTGGCTTATTAGAGTAGGTCGAATTACTACAATACCCAACAACAGTTGTCTCTGCTCGCGGTTTGCCAAATCGAAGTTATACTCCAAAGCTGCTTCCAACAGTCGCCACTTCTGGTGTAACGCCCCGTACCCCAAATACAAGGGACATTACCATCAGTCTACAACGAGACTCAAATCCGGCAGAGTCTCCCCTGTAAACTGGACCTTTCGTCACCTAATAGACACAGTGCATATAATATTTTACGCAGCGGAAGCAAATTTAAACAAGGATA
>MVGT01000440.1:6804-80117 GCA_002174775.1 Macleaya cordata
GGTGTATCGATACTGACTCCACCTGTTAGACAGGTAAGGGCAGTATCGATACTGACCAAGGGCGGTATCGATACTGACCTCACTTGAAAAACAGATGAGTCCAGTATCGATACACCCTTTAAGGGGTATCGATACAGACTGGAAATTTTGGCAAAAACGTTTTTGCACACAATTTTGGCAATCCAAATGCTTTCTAAATATATGCAATGAGTCTTAGTGCATGTCTAACCACCTATGATAGTCAATAGGTCACTTACCAATACACAGAGAGTTCCGGATGCGAGACCGAGTCCGATGAAGTGCTATTTCCTTCGTTCTTGATGATGAGAGAGTTTTGCACCGAGAGGATACGCCTGACTCTTGACTCAAATAGGTCTCCATTTGATCGAGTTGTTCTGTCATGAATATTGACAAACCCTGGGGACCTTTCAGGGTGGTTTAATGGTTGTCTAAAAAAGATGGTGGTTTTAAATTTGGAGATTTAAGTGAGTCATGGGAGTGGAGTATGAGGAGTATTTTCGTCAAGAATGGGAGAGTGCAATACGCATGTGTGCATTCAAATGGAAAAATTACAAAAACCATGAGTTGCCAATTATGGGGGTAAGTTAAATTAACCCTTTAAATAATTGTCTTAAATTTCAGATGGGCAAATTTAACTTACCCCGTCAAAATTAATGGCTAATTGAACTTTGCCCTCCTCAAAGATGAAAAATTGAACTTTTCTCCTTGATATCATGATTTCCGTTACATGGCTATCCAAAAGTACACATACTTCCACATGGTCGTTTTAAATCTGTGCATTTTGATAATATTTTAATTAGCAATTAATTCTTGAGGGGTAAGTTAAATTTTTTGTGCAAAAAAAAATGGTGTGAAATACACATGCATCATTGGACGGGCAAGTGACAGAAAATCGTAAATTAAGTCGAGGGGAAAAAATTCAATTTCACACCTTTGAGAGGGAAAAGTTGAATAAGCAATTAATTTTGAGAGGGCAAGTTAAATTTGGCCACTAGTAACTACCATCCAAAATTGGATAAGGGCTGTGAGGTGATATGGGTTGTTCAAAATAGGATAAGGACCATAAGTGATATGGGCTGTTTCACTATTTTTGTATTATTTTGAGGTCCCTAGGAGTTTTTTTTACTAACCACTTTTCTAAATCAGTAAGAGATATAAGTGGTATGGGCTATTTTACAAAATAAATTACTTTGAGGTCCTTGGGAGTGATTATTTTGAGGTCCCTGGGAGTAATTTTTTTTTGCTGACCACTTTGATACAATGTTCTACATTACTTGAAAGAACATTAGTTATGATGTTTAATTCTTTTCCATAGAAAGAAACATATTTAGCTCTGTTTCATTCTGTCTTGTAGAACATATGGTCTAATGTTCATTCCCACCTCGTAGAACATAACTTTGCCAAAAAAATAAAAAATAAAAATAAAATTATTTTTGCTAATATGCTTGGGAAAATATGAGTTTGGAACTTAAATTTTGAGAAGACACAACGTTGCATCTACTACCACCACCACCACCACCAGTTATATTACTGGGTAATAAAGCAAAGAGAGAGAGAGAGAGAGAGAGAGAGAGAGAGAGAGAGGAACATCATATTAACTTCAATATATTAAAATCTAAATTAAACACATTGGTTAATTGAGGCCGACGTAGGTCAATATAAATTAAAAAAATATTGAAAATAACTAAACTATAATGCATATGTGATAAATTTATGATGTATCACTATACTCTTAAACTTGAATAAATTATTTATAATTTGTCCTACGGTATGTTAATG
Source organism: Macleaya cordata (assembly GCA_002174775.1). Taxonomy (NCBI): domain Eukaryota; kingdom Viridiplantae; phylum Streptophyta; class Magnoliopsida; order Ranunculales; family Papaveraceae; genus Macleaya; species Macleaya cordata. The sequence continues at coordinate 8,605 of MVGT01000440.1, forward strand.
AACAAAGGAACCATTGTCCTAGTATATGTGACCGAATATATGGTCTAATGTTCATTTCAACCGCGTATAAACATAACTTTGCCAACAAAAAAAAAATTAAAACTATTTTTGTTAATATGCTTGGAAAAATTTAAGTTTGGAACTTAAATTTTGAGAAGACACAATACTTTTTTCAGAACCACCACCTCCATCACCAGTTCTATCAGCAAGTGATAGAGAACACACAGAGAAAGAGAGAGAGGAACATCATATAAACTTCAATATCCTAAAATCTAAATTAAACATATTGGTTAATTGAGGCCGACGTAGGTCAATATAAATTAAAGGAATATTGAAAATAACTAAACCATAATACATATGTGATGAATTTATGACGTATCACTATACTCTTAAACTTGAATAAATTATTTATAATTTATCCTCCGGTATGGTAATGAACAAAGGGACCATTGTCCTAGTATATGTAACCGAACATATGGTCTAATGTTCATTTCAACCTCATAGAACTTAACTTTGCCAACAAAAAAAAACTAAAATCAATTTTGTTAATATGCTTGGGAAAATTTGAGTTTGGAACATAAATTTTGAGAAGACACAATACTTTTTGCAGAACCACCACTACCACCAGTTCTATTACCAGGTGATAGAGAACAGAGAGTGTTGTAGAGGAGAGCATCATATAAACTTCAATATCCTAAAATCTAAATTAAACACATTGATTAATTGAGGTCGTCGTAGGTTAATATAAATCAAAGAAATATTGTAAATAACTAAACTATAATGCATATGTGATGAATTTAAGCTTAAATAAATTATTTGTAATTTATCATACGGTATGGTAATGAATAAAGAAACCGTTGTCCTAGTATACGTAAGCGAATATGGTAAACCATGTGCTACGATTTTGAGTGGAACATTGGTTATGATGTTCGATTCTAGTGAATGGAACATAAAACAATTATTTAAAAAAGGCAACTGTTGGAAAACTAAAGTTCGGAAAAATATGTTCCACTTCGGTAGAAAGAACATGGTATATAATCTGCTACGGTTATGGGTGGAACATTAGTTATGATGTTCAGTTCCCAGTCATGGAACATTACATAATTATTTAAAAAAAGTCAAGTGTTGGAAAACTAAGGTTTACAAAAATATGTTCCAGTTCGGTAGAAAGAACATGATACATAATGTGCTACGGTTCTGGGTGAAACATTAATTATGATGTTCGGTTCCCGTTCATGGAACATTATATAATTATTTTGAATAAATAACTAACTCTTAAAAAAAATTTAATCTACGTACTGTGTGTGCGGTTCTCCCTTCCATTTGACGCAATCTTAGTTTCTTCCTTTCATTATATATTGTTTTCATCGACGAGTTATTTTCTTTATTTCTTTCTTTGATTGCCCTAAGAATTTGGGAAGGTCGAACTCCATTCATAGTCAATTGAATTAATAATTCTTTCTCATCATCTGTCAATCTAACCACATATGCATGCCCGATGAGTGTATTTACAATTTTGTGATTATAGACACCACACTCTACTTGAAGAGACCATTTGTTACCTTCCATCTAGACACATCTTAGTCTAAATGGGCAACTACATTTTTTACTACCGCATTCTCTCTTCCTTTTATTAGAAGTCTTCGATTGATATCTTTTTTTCTTATGATCCCTATAAATCTCGCCTCCTTCGCAACTAAATTCTAATTTAGATCCCTTTCTAGTTATAATTGTCACCGACTTTGTAGTTACACTAACTATATTATGTTTCTTCTCGATTTCTTGACACCAATGAGTTATAGCTTTTTGTGACTCAAATACCTGTGTTAAACACAACTAAATAGAGATTTAGTAATTATATTTTGGTAACTTTAATTCATGATTTGCTTAAAAAATAGATAGAAACCAATCATACCTGGTCAGTAACAAAAAAAATAGGTATGGTCAGTTACAACAGAGTCACATTCAGGTTTAATCGGACTGTTTTTTATCTACATTTGTGTCATCTACTGAATCGTCTTCCACCTTTAAATCCTACAACAACAAATACACACGAGTGAGTGAGGGAGTGTACAAAGCATGAGTTAGTGCAGCATTTTATTCACATGTTGTATTATGTTCGCTATAAAATATAAGTAAGTTCATCGATGAACATATGGTAATATGAACACTAACGAACATGTATCATCTTATTCACTTATACACTATACAACAATTATTATTTTATTCACTTATATATAGTATAACATTTATCATATTGTTCACTTATAACTGATAGAACATTAATCATTTTGTTCACTTATCATTAGTAGAACATTTATCAAATTGCTCCGTTGTTCCTGATAGAACATTTATCATCTTGTTCCCATATATTAGATAGAACATTTATCATTTTGTTCATTTATCACTAGTAGAACACTTATCATATTATTCCTTTGTTCCTGATAGAATATTTATCATCTTATTTTCATATACCAGATAGAACATTTATCATATTGTTCCCTCGTACCAGTAAGAACAAACAACAAACGAAAAAAAAATGCAGTTTTGAACTTAAAAATCGAAGAAAAAACTTGTTAATAGGTTGTCTTACCTCAGATTTTTATTGTTTGATTGGGTTGGAAGATGTAATAATCTCTTCCCAAGTGTTTTGAGAAGAATCCTCTATTAATGGAGCTTTTTTCTCAACTTCATCACCATCCACAATGTTAATAACACCAAAATGATACTACGAGAGAATGCTACCGGTGACTGAAAAATTATTTTCGGAGGTTCATGAAGGAACAAAAATTGTATGGAGAAGAAGATGGAGTTTCGTCGGTAGTGGTTTTATTTTGAAAGTGGGACAAAAACTCTATTTTCTAACAACCCATATCCTAAGAAATTTTTTAATAAAATACTATATTTATTAAGGACCTTTTTACAATTTTTAAAACTTTAGTTGTAGTCAAACTGGTTTGACCTCAGTTTGACTCACAACCCTTATCCATATCCATATAGTGTATAACACGCCCTTAAATTTACCCATTTCAGATTTATTAGGGAGTTAGGATCGGCAATGAAGCTTATTTAGCCACACATAATCAAGATTTTTGTGGGCTCATATGAAAAAAATTCAAGAATTAACTTTTCTGTGGGAATTTATTAAGGATAGTGGGCCCAGTCTGAAATCCACATAAGTATTATTGTGATAACTATCTCTCTCTACGAGTTCAATTTACTATACTCACCATGTAAATCATCTTCCGACACTTTCAAAATTAAAAGATTTTTGTCTATAAATATCATTAATTTTAAACCAACATTTAATTGAATTAGAAATCTTAGTCAGAGTGATTTTATATAAGAATTATTTATGTGGTGTGAGTAGAACCTCCCGATTCTTGGATAAATAAGTTTGGCTCTCGAACGCTTACTCTTTATGGAAATATATTTGAAATGTGAAAAATGAGAAAACAAAAAAATGCATAACCTATAGCATAATAATAGATTGCAAGAAGACAAAAGAAGATGCTTGAGATACAATTCATTCAACTTGGATCTGTATAATTAATGGTAGGATTTTATCTATCTATTAGTTAGAACTTTTCTAACTTTTAGTTGAAGTTTCTTGATTAGACTGATAAGATTTTTGGAAGGAAATTTTATGAATTTAGGGTTGTGGCTACTAATCAATGGTGGTCCATGCACTTGAGTCTATAGTTTAGAGAGTACCTTCTAGTGAAGGTATAGAGAGTACAAAGTGGGCCCAAGTTTCTCTCCCTATGTCTCCATTAGAGTCTCAACACACACGTGTGGGTTTTATGTACATCAGATCAGGGAAGAGAGATAGAGTACCTTTGGTAATCAAAATGGCAAAAGAAGGAAATGAAGTACCTTCCTTCATAATACTTTTGTTTTTTTCCTCTTTTTAACACACCTCCTCATTATTGTACCATATTAGACAAGATAGCTTCAACCTGTAAGAATTTAGAGCCACCTCCCTCAAATTTTGACTAAATATCCCTCTAAGCGAGGTTATTATACTCAAAGTCCCTGGTTGTATAAGTTTGGGTTTTCAGTTGTCAAGGATTTGTCTTTAATGGTTTTCAGGAAATTAAAATTTACATTAATAAATGAACTAAACTATATTTTTTCAAAATGTCAGAAACATTGTTGTGTGCAATTAGTATCAAAGTATATATAGTAAATTACTTTTAAAAAACTGTAAAGTAATTTGCGTTTTCATTTGGGGTTTTCAGCTAAAAAACTCATTTAATGCTTAATTTGAATAAAAATACAATTAATAATAAATTAAATACGAAAATTAAAAACTTTCTCATGATGATTTCTCAAGGAATTTACATCAATTAATGAATTATTTTTCAGTAATTCGATCCGAAATAACTAATAAATGGTTAATTATTTATAATTAATTTTTTTTCTCAAAAGTTTACAAATTTTAATTCTATCATACATTAACTTATCAACATGGATCATCAAATATATATATTTGAAGTATATTCACTATGTGTAATATATGCAACAATATTTATGAGAGGATGAGTTGAAAACCCTTAACACATACTATACCCACATTAGATATACATAGTTTATAATATGAGAGAGAGAGAGAGAGAGAGAGAGAGAGAGAGAGAGAGATAAGGTTATTATGTGAAGTTGAAGCAAATATCTTACTTGGTTATTAAACAAGTTCTCTCTCTCTTTATTTCTTTCTCTCTCTAGCTCTCTCTCATGTATATGCATACACATGATGATTACCTTGTGAGTGAAGAAATGCATTCGAAAAAGACAAGAAATGGAGTCAAAGACAAGAAGACCAACCCATCCTTCTCATTTTTTTAAGGTCCCCCTCCAAACCGTTTTCCACTCGACCCATCAACCAACTACTACAACAATACAACCTTAGCTCTCTCTCTCTCTAGATCTCTCTCTCTCTCTCTCTCTCTCTCTTCTCCATATTCTAAGCAAACCCCACAACCATATCACCATCATCATTCCCACTCCATGAAGCCTTCTTTCCCCCTCCACCTCTCTCTCTCTCTCTCTCTCTCTCTCTCTAGCTTTCTATGTTTCTATAACTCTCTCTTTCTATATATCTTCTTCATCTATAAAGTCCCAGAACCAGTAGTACGTAGTACTATACTTGGGAGAAAAAAGGAGAAGAAAATTAAGGTTTTTTAAAGAAGGCCTGCAAGGGAATTGATTAGGGGCTAGCTAATTATATTAACTAGCTTTATCAAAATCTTATGAGGAAGCCTGATTCATCCCCAATTGGCGGAAAGAACAATATGGTCAACAATAATACCAAATTAGCCAAGCTTAGGAAGGGTCTTTGGTCACCAGAAGAAGATGATAAACTCATGAACTATATGTTAAGCAATGGCCAAGGCTGTTGGAGCGACGTCGCGAGGAATGCCGGCTTGCAGAGGTGTGGAAAGAGTTGTCGTCTTCGTTGGATTAATTATCTAAGGCCTGATCTCAAAAGAGGCGCTTTCTCGCCTCAAGAAGAAGAGCTCATCATCCATTTGCATTCCATTCTTGGCAACAGGTTTTACTCTCTCTCTCTCTCTCTCTCTCTCTCTCTCTCTCTCTATCACACATTACAGATGATGGTCTATTAATTGTGGTTGATTATTAGAATGCTAAAACCAGCAAGTATTAATTTAGATGTTTAATTAATGATGATGTCTCTTGACCCATTTAAATATATATATGAAATGTGTGTGTAGTTTGTATGAATAAATTAATATATGCTTTCTAGCTTTGAATAAAAAAAAAATTATGCTTTCTAGCTACCAACATTTTGACTTAATATATATTGTACTTAATGGTTCTATGTGTTAAACAATAACTCTTTTTTCTTCTCTAATTTTTTTTTTTAAATACTTTTTCAATGGAATTAAACATTTGCATAAGTGTTCATAAGTGGTGCGTAAGCGCGTTTCAATCGTTTTGAATCTTTTGATATACAAGGAGACTAAACTGGTCTTAGGATATATATATATAGTACTAGGGAAGGAATTCACGCGTTCGATCGTTTGTTTTTTTTTTGCCTCTAACTAGTGGCAAGCTCATAAAAAATGTTCTTAATTTATAACCACTAATTAGTGGTAGTAAGAGGAAAACTTTTAATTTTGGGCTTCAAACCCATTAAGTGGTAATAAGCTGTTTCCAATCACTTACTACCATTTAACGGGTTTAAGGTCCAAAATTAAAAATTTGCCTCTTACTACCACTAATTAGTGCGGTTAAAAATAAAAACTATTTTGTGTGGGCTTGCCACTAATTAGTGGCAAAAAAACAAACAGGCTCTTGGAGGAATTAAACGTGGGATGTTACTTAAGAAATTTAACAGAAGCTAGCTAGATAGCTATTTCTCAAGTTTATTTAAAGTTCGGCCAGGCGGGTAACTAATATTTGTTTTTTTTAGATGCACCGACTGGCATGGGTGTGCACAAATTAATTTCTAATCGAAAATGACACTAGTAGTACTTTAATCAATAGTCTCTCCATTTATAAACCAATTCATTTTTAAACCTTATTAAGAAGCATCCATGCAAATTAACCATAATATTGACATGCGTACATTTTTGATCTCTTTTTGTTGATTATAATTTAATTTTATTTGAGCAAAAATTGATCATTTATTTCTTTAATTAATTCATCATCAAATAATGGGCCAGGTGGTCTCAAATCGCGGCACGGTTGCCTGGACGGACCGATAACGAAATAAAGAATTTTTGGAATTCAACAATAAAGAAAAGGATGAAGATAAATTCATTATCATCAACTGCATCACCTTCATCAAACAACAGTGATTCATCAATATCAGAGAATCCAATTAGAGATGTTATGGGAGGAGGGAATATCATGTCCATGCATGATTATGACATCATGACAATGTGCATGGACTCATCATCATCATCATCATCATCAACCATGCAAGCTATGGCTATGACTAGCAATTACCTATTTGATGATCAGCAGCCATTGCCCAATATGCTTCTTGATGAAAGCTGTAGCTTTAATATTAACAATTTGCCTACTTGCATAACACAATCAGTTGGTATAGGAGGAGGAGGAGGAGGAGGAGGAGGAGGAGGAGGGTTCTATGGAAGCTGCAGCCATGGAGTCATGGAGATCAATGGTAGTAGTACTAAATTAAATAACATGGAAGGGGATGATCATGACCTGTTTGTGCCTAATTTAGAAAGCAGTCTAAGTATAGAAGAAAATATTACTACTACTGCTACTACTGAGAAGACATTTGAAAACAACATTATCATCAACACCAACAACAACAACAATAACAAAGTAGTAGAGAACTTGTTGTTTGGGAGTGGAAATTATTGGGAAGGAGAAAACTTAAGAATGGGAGAATGGGACTTGGTGGAATTGATGGAAGATGTCTCTTCTTCCTTCCCTTTCCTTGATTTCCAAGTTGAATAATTATCCAAATATTCTTTTTCTTTTTGCCCCTCAAACTCTTTTGCTTTTTGATAAAACACCCAAAACCTGGCCATGTCATAGAAAAGTTAATTAATAAGAGCTAGATTTTTTATTTTATTTTTTTTAAAAAAAATATATAACAATAAACCCTTTGGTTTGTTAGGTCTATATATGATTCTCCTGGTCTCTCAGACCTTCAAATCATACCATGCATGCATGAATATTGATGTGGGAGGGGTTTGAAATAAAGGTCACAATGAGAGAGTATTTTGGCGACCCCAACAATTAAATTTCTTGTATGTACGTATCTTTAATTTTTTTTTCTTTTTTCCCCCTCCTTTTTGTAAGTGATGGCACTTTGGTCATTTGCCTTATGTGGTTGGTACAATAATGATGATAATTGTGAAGAGAAATGTGAATAATTAGTTATATGGTCAAATAAGATTAGGTGGTAAATTGTAGTTATTATGCGATATCAATGTACAAAAGGAGCAAATGTGGAGTTGGAAGTTGTTATTAGTGGAGATAATTAAGTAGATGTACCATTAATATTGAAGAAATAGAAGTCTCTTTCTTTCTTTTTCTCTCTTTCTTTCTCTCTCTTCTCTCTGTTTTATCTCTCCCTCACTCAGTCTCTTTGACACACCCAAGACTTGAATTGTTGAACATGAGCTTATCATCCTTCGTCTATTTGAAAATTAAAATATAAATTTTTGGAAATAATTAGTTATTTTGGGGTTTAATAACGTAGCTGGCCTGAGAGGTCCACTTGGAACCATTTTTACCAATATTTTTTTTATGATGCATACCTACCATATATTTTAATTTACCATTTGATATAATATTGATTATCATCAAAACTTTCAGTTATTAATTAGCATCATTAGCTGGATTCCAAGACTAGTTATTTCTTTTGCACTTACAATTCCCCAAGTAAAAATATATTCAAAATAAGGTTTCGTAAAGTTAGCTATCTAGCTAGTCTAACTAGTTTAGTTGGTAAAGTTTCTTATCGTTAAGAACATAGATTTATGTTCATATATATCCAATACATTGTGTGTAAGTTGACAGTTAATTTCTCCCTTTTTTGGGTTGTTTCATGTCACATTCTCTCCTACTGTTCGTGGTGGTTCTCTACTTATTAGTGGAAGTTTCTTTCTTACACCTTGCTTGTATACGTGTAACTGGCACAATAGTCGATCTCTCCTAAAAAAAAGTTATCTAAAAGATCCCTATATGATCATTGTCAATTGAATGAATGGTATTTAATTATTAATTTTTTCTAGCAGGAGGACATAAACCTAACCACCCCATTTTAATACAACCAATGCAGATAAGCATGCATGCAAAAAGAAAAGAGGCTAGCCTTAAGCCTTACCTTTTGAACAGGGGGCAACGAGGCCATCTCAAAAAATACATCCAGAACATACAAAAAGAAAGAAAAACATGAGAACCTCCGGCCTTGCCCATCAACCAATGAGGATCACCTCCGGCCTTGCCCATCAACCAAGGAGGATCCGATAAGGAGGAATACGCAATAAACGTGCAAAATAGAACCTATCCACTCCTAACATAAGGGAAACTAGTTCTATCCCGATGAGCCAGCCCAACAATGCAAGTAGCTAGGAAAGTTTAAAGTACTAAAGTAAAATGAACACTAGCACAAACCCTGAGAAGCCATATAGTCAGCCATGGCATTAAGCTCACGATAAACGTGAACAAAAATAACCTCCAAACTATCAACAACCACTCTAATCTTCTCCCACCAATGCCTCACATGTCACGGGAGTTCACTCATCCTATGAAACAAATCTGACAAGCTTCGAGTCAAATTCACCACTTAACCTAGTAACACCCAAATGACAACAAAAAGAAAGACCATCAAGAAAGGCTCTAGTCTCTTCCAAATTATTAGTGCCACTTCTGAGGGAGGTGTAGGGGGCCCCCACCTACACCCCCCCTCAGAAGATGAGGCTCTATCTGTGTAAAGAAGAAATAAGTAACCTGGTGGAGGATGATACCAATGAAGCACCTTGAGAGATAAGTTTATGACGTACTGGAATAAGCTTCAAATGACAACAAGAAATAATAAGATTAAGATCTTGAGGGCTTCGTTACAGACACAGTCAATAGAGAGTTTGTTGGGGTTTATGCCCTCAAATAATTTAAATTGATAACATTGATGAATTATATTTATTAAGAGCAAGACCAGTCATACACCTCAAACCCACCAAAATTTGGTTTAGGTTGAGGTTTAGGGGTAGGGCACGGCCAGTGGGGCGCAAACATTTATCGCGGAAATGTTACGCGTAACATTTACGCGAGGCATTAAAACCCAAAATGCAAGACCCTTATCCTTTCCCATTTCAACGACGTCGCGAAAATGTTACGCGACCTGTCACATAACATTTTTGCGAATTGGGCCTGTCGCATGAAAGTTTCACGTCGTGTGAATCTTTCATGGATGCCCCTTATAACCCCTAAACCATACCCCAAACTAGTGGTTCCAGTGCAGGGTCTGAGGTTTTGATGCACCCACTGGCCATGACATGTTCATGGCTTTGAGGTTTTGATGCCTCCATTGGTCGTGCTCTAATGAGCATGATATTATATTATTACTTTATATATATGATGGATTAAGTATTGTTCACAAGATGATGTTGTAAGTAAATTATTTGTATAAAGTATTCATACATGGAGAGATGTAATTTACTGGTTCCTTTATTCTTGTATTGTTCATAGTCAGTGATGAATCTGAATAATTCATCTGAAATCACACTAGACTTCTATATTATACAATGATGTGTCTCCATCATCGGAGTGGTGACTCTAGTCAGTGTGTTGGTGTATTTAAAATACATTGAACAGGTCCGACATAATACTTTTTATGTTATTGTCAGGATATAAAAAGATTATGAAAAACTTGCTGATTGCAAATGTCCTAAATCTTAAAAGCAGAGTATACCCTAAGGTGATCTAATATTTTGGGTAGATTGGGTGGTCGAAGTTACTTAGTGGGATTACTTTGTGTCAATAAAGAATTCACATCGAAATGATATTCCCTTGAGAGCCTAATCAAGAGTATTAATTATTCTAAACTGCTTAGTGATTCTATAAAATATTTATTAGATTATTAGAATAATTATAATGGTCTGATAAGGCAGGCAAGGACGAAGATGTAATTGCCTAAAAGGTGCTGATATTAATAATTAAAGTTACCTTGGGGTCTATTACGAATATGTAATTGCCTATAAAGGTGCTGATATTAATAGGGCTTCTGAATAATATTCATTTACTTGAAAGTATTTAGTTGCAGTTATTTAGTGGACTTAACTGCAATTAGATTTATTTTTTGAGAACTATATGAGATATAGGGACTACAAAGTAATAAATCAAAAGCTTAAGTAAGTGGGACCCATATAGACCTAACTTGGAGCTAAAGATATAGGAAGATGGTCTTTCTCTATAAATATAGATAGGGTTCATAGAATAGCTCACCCTAACTTATGTTTCTCAACCTCTCTCCCTAATTTAGAATTCAAATTATGATCTTAAAGGTTTCAGAAACTCTAAGATCGCAGTACATTCCCGTCGAAACTTAAAATCGATTTTTGAGGCATTTCGGTACAGAATTGGAGGTTTGCTATTTCAGTCAAAGTTGTAGGAAATTAAATTTTCTATCAACAACATATATCATATAGGCGATTCGGATCAACTAGTACAGAGTTGTGACTGAAATACAGTAGTTATATCTTTTTGAGTTTTCGACGACTGATCCAGAACATGGGAGGAAGATTTAGAATTACATGCAAGCGTTTAAACAGTATGTATCTAATCTTCAAGTTATTATACTGATTCATGCATCCTCATGTGATTTTGTGAAGGAAAAATAGTTATTTATTTTCGCTGCTTAATTTTAATCTAGACCCTATTTTTCCCAACAGAGTTAATATCCAAGATCCATATAAGGACCTTAAAAGATAGAAAAGCCATTGGGGCTGACACTTTATCATGCCTGCAACGATTACATTTAATTCAAATCTCTAATAAATTAAATAGCAAATAGCAAGCTTACCCATTTGAGAACATCCGGAAGTCAAATTAAACCAATTATAAATAAAATCTATGATATCAATGTAATTCCTACAATTAAGACCAAACATTGGAGCAAAATGATCCCATAAAAAGCAAGCAACCATTGTGAAAGAAAAAGTGATCCAAAGAATCGCCAAAATGATGCAAGCAATACAGATAGCAAGAAGCCATATTAATTGCACAATTCTGAACTCGACTGTTAAGGGACACAATTAATATTACGAACAAAACATAAAAAAACACCGCCAAATTTTTTAGGAATTAATTTATTAGCATAGTAAAAACGAGCAAAATGACAAACCATAGTACGAGAATGAATTGAAATTTCCTATAGGAAAATTTAATCGAGAAAAAGCCCATCAAGCAGCCCTAAGATGATCCTCATACGGACCCCGTACATGCTTAATGAAATGGGGACACTTGGAATCTCAAAATTCATATCAACACACTCTCTCAGAGAAAAGAATGACAAAGTACTTAGATTATCGAAACCCTCATCCAACATACCTTTGTTGCCTCAATTCTCAGACCAAAAATTCATCTCTCCCTGACCTACCTTAGTTGTGGTTTGCTGGATGCAACATTTTAAAGGAGGTATGTTGGTTGGGATATGGGATCACTGAAGTTGACACCCCATTTTTTGTACACCTCTGTGGCAAGAAGATTACCTCGAAATTACACTAAATATTTATTGAATAACGTCTCAAAATATTTGTAATAAGTGAGGTCTAATTAGGCCCAAAATTAAACTCAAAAGAAAGTCCATACGAAGTTAATTCAAACCCAACTTTGAGTAAGCCCAAAAAAGAAGAAGAGGGAGCTCGATCAAAATATAGTTAGAAATAATATCCAAGCCTAAAATATAAAATTTGGTAGAAAAATATTAACTAATTTTTAGAATAGGCCAAAAATTATTGCTTAAAGAGTTATAACTGGTTTAGAATGTCACTATTGATGGTAGACAGTAGACTCAATACATACCAATTTAATTTTTAGAGTTTTGGTGGCATTTTTAACATTATTTTCAAGCAAATTTCACCTAAAATAGTGAAAAATGAAAGTTTATCTCTCTCCTCCTTTTACTTGATTCCCAAAGTAATTTCTTAATAAGCATTATTCTTAGTATTGATTCTGGGACTAGATTAGAAATCAATCCAGCGCATGACATTGATCCAAAAACCTACAAATTATTGAGGCTCCCTTTCTATATTCTAGGCATCTTAAAAATATCAGAAAAAATTTAGAGGACCTAGAAAAGAATTATTGAGTTATATTTAGAGAAATTATAGTGAAGAAATTGTAGGACAAATAAAAGCATCATTATTCTGCACAAATTTTAAAAAGTTTTTTTTAGTAATTTGTTTTCTTTTTGATTAATTTTTTATTTATAAAGAACATGAATAAACAAGCTCTTCTTTAATCTGCATCTCCAACAGATTGTTCAAGACGATCAATCATGAAAGATGGAACTCTTCCTCGAACAACTAAACTAAAAAAACTAAATAAAAGAAGGATGTTTAATTAGATTCATTGTTTATTACTATTGGGGGTTCTGCCAGGAGAGGCAGAAGTCCTCAGAACTAACGACCATCTACTTGCAAGGGTTAGTGGCATATGGTCTTAATTGAGCTCCATGCTTGAGCCATGTTTTTGTTCTTGTCACTAATGCTTCTGCTTATCAATAGCTTGTCATGTACTTATCAATCTACGGTTCCATAAAAAGGATCTTCATTGGTACCTAAGGGCGCTTGAGGAGGTGGTCATACGAGTACTTTCCTCGACATTCTCTATTAAGGGTTCTCGAGTTGAGGGTTTAACCGACACTTGTGTTAGTAAGGCTTCTCATTCTTTCTTTAATATTCTTATAGATCCCATTACTCTTTAACTTGGCTTTCTTCTATGCTTGAAGCTTATAAAAAAATCTCCTAATGACTGCATAATTTTCTAGGGATTACATGCTTGGACACTCCTAACATGAAAATTGACCCACATTTTAGATTATCAGAGATGATCTCTGTGTTTGATTATTCTCTACCAGATGGCAGGAAGGAAAAATAATAACAATAATCTCCTTTTCCAAAACATTTTCTATGAATGGAAAACATGCAGAGATTGCATTAGTGGGAACGTTTAACTGTTATCGTATATTTCTTATGAGGGAAAATCGAGTGGGGCTAGTATAAGGCTCTTATACCATAATGTTATGAACGCTTGGGTAGAACTCATTCTTGAAAACTGGCTTGCAAGGGAATGGTGCCCAAGAGCTCATAAACCCACGACTAATCCTATACTTAGCTAAAGTGGGATCTTATCATTCCACAAAGCTTCTGAAGCTGATGCCCACAATGACCCACTCTATCGACACTGGCCCGATGGTAACTCTTTCCCTCTGGTGGCTTTCAATCACCTATCAATATTCGATGCTATGCATCTTAATCTAACCTATAGGCCGCACCCTCCGTGGTGGTCCCGTCACATGGTGGTGTGGCTTTGATATCAAATGTTATGAGCCCTTTGGTAGAACTCACCCTTGAAAATTGGTTGCAAAGGAAGATTACCCAAGAGCTCATAAACCCACGACCAATCTCATACTTGGCCAATGCAGAATCTTATCATTAAGGTTATGTGCGTAAATTATTTTAATTTTAGTTAGTTAATTAGTTTTTTATATACATGATTTTCTCAAATAGGGTTTGTTAATGGTGTTAGTTTGTCGATATTTAGTAAGACTCTAAATATGAGTCATATAAGGTTTTGGAAACTTCTTTTCTCTGATTTTTGGGGGAACTGCTATTTTAGGTGGGTTTCCTTTTTCATATTTAGTTAGGATTTCCTTTTCCTTCTAGGATTGGGATACCTATTGGAGGCTATAAATATAGGAGTAGGGCCTTAGCTTAAAGTATTCAGAAAACAATATTGAGAGTGTGAGATCTCTTGAAAGGATTGTGAGTCTGAAGATAGAGAGAGAAGTGAGAGCAATATTTGTGAGAGCTTTCAAGAAGGAGGGTTTGAGAGAATCCTTGTAAGGGTTGAGAGGCTTGAAGTTTGGGTTGCTTGTGAGGTAAGTCCTTGTAACTATTCTTCTTTGTTTTCATTATAGTGGAAAGAGTTCATCGTCGTCCGTGGATGTAGGCAATCTTGCCGAACCACGTAAATCTTGTGCGTTGTGGTGCTTGCTTTATTTTCTGTTTTACGTTCTCGGTTTGCTTGTTGGATTGTTTATCTCTAGTTTGTGGTTAATTTGATCCCTAAATCCTAACAAACTGGTATCAGAGCTTTTAGGGATTTTTTAATTCTTTCTTGAGATGGCATCGAAACATGTGAAGGTTACGAACTCTAGGTTCGATGTGGAGAAGTTTGATGGGAAGACAAATTTTGGACTGTGGCAAGTCCAAGTGAAGGATTCGCTGATTCAACAAGGTTTGCACAAGGCCTTGAAGGGAAGACCAGCGGATATGAAAGACGATGAATGGGAAGAATATGATTTACAGGCTTGTAGTGCGATTCGATCGTGTTTGGCACGGGAGGTCACATACACAGTGATGCATGAGGAATCGGCTGCATCGTTATGGACAAAGTTGGAGAAATTGTACATGACGAAGTCTCTATCAAGTAGGTTGTTTCGGATGAAGCAATTGTATCGTTTTCGGTACAAGGAAGGTACGGCTATGAACGAGCACATTAATAATTTCAACAAATTGATTTGTGAGTTATTGAATGTGGGTGAAGTAGTGGCTGATGAGGCACAGGCTATGTTACTACTATGTTCTCTTCCCGACTCGTATGAACCGTTCGTTCAAGGAATCTTGGGTCCAAAGGAGAGGATCAAGTTAGAAGAGGCTACATCAGCTCTTTTATCAGATGAATTCAGAAAGATGGATGCAAGAGAGAACAATCAAGCGGCAGGCTTGTTTGTGAATGGTAACGAGAAGAAGTCCAAAAATAAGAAATTTGGAAAGGGAAAAGCCAAGAAAGAGATTGAATGCTATTGGTGTCATAAGAAAGGGCACATGAAGAGAGATTGTCCCAAGCTAAAACCTAGGGACGGAGAGGGACCAAGTTCGCAAGCAGCAGTAGCTGAGGATGAGTCAGATGCAGGAGAGGTGTTGACGGTCACGACGGGTGATCATCGAAAGGTATGGATTCTTGATTCTGGTTGTTCTTATCATATGTGTCCCAATAGGGACTTGTTCACTTCTTACAGGGAGTTGGATGGTGGTTCGGTTTTGCTTGGCAACAACTATGCTTGCAAGACAGTGGGCATAGGAACAGTTCAAATCAAGACCGATGATGGTAAGGTGAAAACTTTATCTGAGGTTAGGCACATTCCTGAATTGAAGAAGAACTTGATCTCACTCGGTGCTTTAGAGTCCAAGGGCTACAAATGTGTGGCTGAAAGGGGATTTCTAAAGGTTATAGATTCAAGCTCAAAGTTGGTAATTCAAAGGGAGAGGAAATGAAATCTATATTTTCTTTCGGGATGTACGATAGTAGGTGGAGCTACTGTGGGTATCGAAGATGATGAAGAATCTAGCCAAGCAAAGCTATGGCATATGCGACTGGGGCATATGAGCGAGAAAGGGTTGGATGTGTTGTGCAAGCAAAGGGTGCTTGACAAATTAAAAGAGGTCAAACTTAGTTTCTGTGAGCATTGTGTTTATGGAAAACAACATAAGGTGAAGTTTGGCAAAGGTGTTCATCGTACCAAAAGTACTTTGGACTACATTCATTCGGATGTGTGAGGGACCTTCTAAAGAAGTGTCCAAGGGAGGTATGAGGTATTTTGTCACTTTCATTGATGATTTTTCCAGGAGAGTGTGGTTGTACGCCATGAAGACAAAGGATGAAGTCATCGAGAAGTTTAAAGTGTGGAAGACTATGATTGAGACCCAGACTGGCAAGAAGGTTAAAAGACTTAGGTCGGATAATGGTGGGGAGTATAAAAATGACCCATTGATAGAGTATTGTCAGAGTGAAGGCATAGTAAGGCACTTTACAGTGAAAGCGACACCTCAACAAAATGGGGTAGCGGAAAGGATGAACCGGACCCTTATGGAAAGAGCACGGTGCATGTTATCCAATGCGGGTTTGGGTAATGAATTTTGGGCTGAGGCAGTAAATACGGCGTGCTATATCATCAACAGATCACCAAGTGCAGCCATAGAGTTGAAGACACCTATCGAGGTATGGTCCGGTAAACCTGCTGTTTATGATTCCTTTAAAATATTTGGTTGTCCTGCTTATTATCATGTTAGGGAAAGTAAGTTGGATCCAAGGGCGAAGAAGGCCATTTTCATTGGCTATGAAGAAGGAGTCAAGGGATACAAATTGTGGTGTACACAAAACCACAAGGTTGTGATCAGTAGGGATGTGACATTTGATGAGTCAGCTTTGCTACACCCTAGCAAAGAGACTTCAACTCAGGTGGAGAAGAATGGTGGTGATACTGTGCAGGTAGAGATTACATCTCAAATTGATTCTACGTTAGAAACAGATGTGGATGACGAAGAGGTTCCTATCGAAGAACCTCGGCAACAACATGTACAATCCTTGGTGGATGGAAGGGATAAAAGAACCATTAAGGCACCGGTTAGGTATGGCTATGAGGACAGCGTAGCTTATGCATTGATGGCTTATGGAGATGAGCTAACCACTTTTCAAGAAGCATTGAAGGATGTGAACTATGATCAGTGGAAAGCAGCGATGGGTGAGGAGATGAATTCTCTTTACAAGAATCAGACTTGGGAACTTGTAAAGTTGCCTAAGGGAAGCAATGCAATTGGGTGTAAATGGGTGTTCACAATAAAGGATGAAGCTCCTAGTACGACTGGCGTACGGTTTAAGGCGCGATTAGTAGCTAAGGGTTATGCACAAAGGGAAGGTGTTGATTACAATGAAGTTTACTCTCCGGTGGTAAGACACACTTCAATCCGAGCCTTGTTAGCTATTGTGGCATTTTACGACTTAGAGTTGGAGCAACTCGACGTTAAAACAGCGTTCTTACATGGTACTTTGGAGGAGGACATATACATGTCACAGCCCGAAGGTTTTGTTGTTGCAGGAAAGGAGGAATATGTGTGCAAGCTAAATAAGTCATTGTACGGGCTCAAGCAATCGCCTAGGCAGTGGCATAAGAGGTTTGACACATTTATGATGGGCCAGAAGTTTACACATAGCTTGTATGACAGTTGTGTGTATTTTAAGAAGCTACCAAATGGATCTTTGATTTTCTTACTCTTATACGTGGATGATATGCTCATTGCTGCTAGGAGTATGGTAGAAATTGAGAAGCTGAAGTCTCAATTGAGTATGGAGTTTGAGATGAAGGATTTGGGTGCAGCTAAGAAGATTCTTGGCATGGAGATTCTTAGAGACAGAAAGAAGGGCAGGTTGTGTCTCTCACAGAGGAGATACGTGGAGAAGGTTCTTGCTAGGTTCGGGATGCAAGATTCTAAACCGGTAAGTTTACCTTTGGAGGCGCACTTCAAATTGTCGGCGAAGATGGCTCCAAGCACTAAGGAAGAAGAGGAGTACATGGCTCGTGTTCCGTATGCGAGTGCGGTTGGTAGTTTGATGTATGCTATGGTTTGTACTCGACCAGACATTGCACAGGCAGTTGGTGTTGTTAGTCGGTTTATGGCAAATCCGGGGAAGCAACATTGGCAGGCAGTGAAGTGCATATTGAGGTACCTACATGGTACGATTGACGTAGGTGTGGTATACCAGCGAGATGGTGGTCTAGGACCACAGGTTTGTGGCTATGTGGATGCGGACTATGCAGGTGATGTGGATCAATCTAGATCTACTACAGGATATGCTTTTACATTGGCTCGAGGTCCAGTGAGTTGGAGGTCAACATTACAGTCAATTGCTGCCCAATCAACAGCAGAGGCAGAATTGATCGCTGTAACAGAGGCCATGAAGGAAGCCATTTGGCTTAGAGGATTAACTGGAGACTTGGGTATGCAGCAAGAGAGCATTCAGGTGCATTGTGATAGTCAAAGTGCAATCGACTTAACAAAGCATGAAGACTTTCACAGGAGGACGAAGCATATTAATGTTCGTTATCATTTAGTGCGGGATAGTATAGAGGGTGGAGGATTTTCTTTGCTGAAGATTCACACAAAGGAGAATCTTGCAGATATACTGACAAAGGTGGTACCATTGATTAAGTTCAAGCATTTCCTGGACTTGATCAATATCCTATGGGTGGAGGCGCCGTGGTGACGATGATGAACGTAAAGAGAAGAACAGGTATATGAAGTAGAGAATATCGTCAAAGGTGGAGAATTGTTAGTTTGTCGATATTTAGTAAGACTCTAAATATGAGTCCTACAAGGTTTTGGAAACTTCTTTTCTCTAATTTTTGGGGGAACTGCTATTTTAGGTGGGTTTCCTTTTTCATATTTAGTTAGGATTTCCTTTTCCTTCTAGGATTGGGATACCTATTGGAGGCTATAAATATAGGAGTAGGGCCTTAGCTTAAAGTATTCAGAAAACAACATTGAGAGTGTGAGATCTCTTAAAAGGGTTGTGAGTCTAAAGATAGAGAGAGAAGTGAGAGCAATATTTGTGAGAGCTTTCAACAAGGAGGGTTTGAGAGAATCCTTGATAGAGAGAGAAGTGAGAGCAATATTTGTGAGAGCTTTCAACAAGGAGGGTTTGAGAGAATCCTTGTAAGGGTTGAGAGGCTTGAAGTTTGGGTTGCTTGTGAGGTAAGTCCTTGTAACTATTCTTCTTTGTTTTCATTATAGTGGAAAGAGTTCACCGTCATCCGTGGATGTAGGCAATCTTACCGAACTACGTAAATTTTGTGCGTTGTGGTGCTTGCTTTATTTTCTGTTTTACGTTCTCGGTTTGCTTGTTTGATTGTTTATCTCTAGTTTATGGTTAATTTGATCCCTAAATCCTAACAAGTGGTTTGTCAAGTTGAGTTAGTTATTTGTTATTTGAGGATAAAGTAAATGATTTAGTGGGAATTTTTTTTTATATATGTGCTTATTAATTTGTTGTTTCTAAACAAATGACCTGCTTAATTGCATTAGTGCTTGCAAGGAGATGGTTGAAAGAGGACTTCACATCGATTTATGGCTATATATGGTGTGGTTATTTATGGGATTCTAAAACAACATGATACAGTAAATCTTTATTTGTAGGTGGTTCCTTCTTTCTCTTGCTTTCGCTTCTTCCTTTGGTTAAAAAATCATCTATCCTTCCGACATGGTAGGAGATCCACAAAAGTGGTATTTTTATTTTTCTTGACTTGATTTGATTCTGACATCTAAAATCTTGCACATTTTTCTTTTACTCAGTGAAGCTTAGCATCAAGTCCTTCAAAGTACCAATTTTTTTATTAAGATTCCTAAAACTGCAATGGTTGGTGCACTCTATTTTTGGATTTTATATATGTATATGGTGTGCTTATTTATATTTTTCCTTTCACTATTGACAATCTTAGCATCTTGGAGTTTTTTTTTATGCCACATTGAATCTGATGCTGATGATTCACTTCATAACAATTGTTCTTTCATTTTTTATCTTTTGTAAGTCTTTTGGGGCAGGAAGGTGGTTTTGCATAACTAAGACTAAGAGATTGTAGATCTTAATTATCTCCACCTTCCTTGCATTATGGGTCATTTCTAATGAGAAGAGTGGTTGATCTTTCAACAAGAAGATTTTTTTGTTAGGAAGCCGGCATGAAGTTGATTATCATTAATTTAGCTTCAATTTTTTAAGATTTATGCCAAACCTAGTTGCACTTATTTGGTGTAGGACTACCAAAACTAAACTAAATTTGGGTTGCTTTGGAGAATTATGAGCCTGCAGAAATTTCTTTACCATCAGCCGTAATGGTTCTAATGCAGATATATATCTTCTATATATGAAGGATTTGAACTTTAAAAAAATTGTGTCCCATTTTTTGTGGCCTTATGATGTCGAAGTAGATTCCGAAGCATATTGTTTATGCTTATTGGTGTAGAAATTGAGTAGCATTATTAACCTACGTACAATTTAGTATTTCGATCTATTTTTGTCATTCATAATATGATGGTTGTTTTTGGGTTTTCATTCTTATTGCTTTTCATAACCTAAATGTAAACTAATGAGTGTTCGTGCTCTGGCATCATTGGTGTCAGCTGCCCTAGGATTTATTAAAACTTTCAAATATTGCAAATACTTTTTGTAGATTTTACAAATGCAAGTTTCTGATATTATATCTCATATTTATTTTTATTTTATGCAGCAATGCTTTTTATGGTGAAATTTTAGTATGGCATGAAGCGGGAGAAGTCACTTGGTTATACACTTGAACCAAAAGATTTGGTACTCAGATTTGAACCAGATGCAGTCAGGTACTTCTTCATTAGGGAGGTGGAAATTGGAAGTGATGGGGACTTCTCGGAGGATTGTTTCATCAATATTGTCAATGCACATCTTGCCACTTCATTTGGTAAAACTTTTTTTTTTAGAAAACTTGAGTTGTATTTTTTCCTCTTGAAATACTAACATGAAGTTAAGATCCACATGTTGAACATTTACAATGTTATATCATCCCTAAAATCTTCATTTATATTTTTTAATTTTTCTTTTCGGCTTACACATTAAATCTATGAACCACATAAATGAAATTATATTTGTTCTTTTCGATTATATGGAGTGTATAAATGAAAACTGAAATGACATTGGGAATGAATGTTATTATGTGTTTCATAGGTTCCTTCTACTACTTCTTGGTTATGTAATTTCTAAATTCCTATTATAATTTTTTTGAAATGAAAATACATTCAACAACATTTATTAAACGTTGTAACTAAACTTTTAACAATGTTTAACTTTGATTGTTAAAATGGATTTTCACGATAGTGCATAAATGTGATAAAATAATTTCAACTATTCTTAACTATTGTAAAAATCATTGTTTACAATGTTTTAAAATCATTGTTTTTTTTTTAAGGGGACTATTGCCCAGGTTACATTATGGTGTAGATACAAGCAGTGGGCGTGTGAGAAGTGCAGAGAAACCGCCAAGAGCATCGTCACCAACGAACGCAGAAAAGACACTCACCAACGGGCACAGAGAACCCGACAATAATAGCGTACCTATATTTAACTGTACCTATATCTATGAGAATTGTTATTGCCACTTTCACTTTTGATCGGTTGTAGCCTAGGTAGTTTTTTTTTGTTTTTCATAAATCTATCCAAAACTTGTTAGGTGGTGACCTTCCCCTTTCTTAGTTAAAACCCTTCCACCACAACCACCGACCACCACTACCACTTCCACTGATAGAAATTGCAGCCATTAAACCACCTTTCACAAAAAATAAAATAAAATAAAGTCTTTTATAAGAAAAAGCCCTTTAATAAAAAATCATTCTATTAGTTTTATTCCTCAAAAAGGATAGATTAATTTTTACAAAACACACACGGACACTAGTTAAACTAAAACCCTAACTTAAAAAGTAAGAATACTAAACCAGAAATATCCTTGAGTCTTGACATCAGGCTTGTTCACCTCTTCTTCTGGCACGGTTAACGTCAATGCTCCGTCTTCCATTTCTGCCTTAATCTGATTAACTTCAACTGGAACCTCCTCATGAACTTTCCGCTGCTCCTCTCCATACGGTGCCAAATGTCATTCTTCTCCTCCATTTTGCGGTTCCACTCTCTACTATAATCTAGAGGATCCTTTCGTTCTCCACCTCCATATACATGGAACCCCAAAATCGGTTAAAAATTTGTTAGAGTTTATGCCCTAAAACAATGTAAATTGATAATATTGATGAAGTATATTTATTAATGAGCACGCTACATTATTACTTTATCTATATAATGGATTAAGTGTTGTTCACAAGATGATATTGTAAGTAAATTATTTGTATGAAGTGTTCATATATGGAGAGATGTAATTTACTCATATTCTTGTATTGTTCATAGTCAGTGATAAATCTGAACAATTCATCTGATAAGACTATAACACACTAGACTTCTATATTATAGAGTAATGTGTTTCCATCACCGAAGTGGCGACTCTATGTCAGTGTGTTGGTGTATTTGAAATACACTGAACAGGTCAGACATAATACTTTTTATGTTATTGTCAGCACATAAAAAGATTCTGTAAAACTTGCTAATTGCAAATGTCCTAAATCCTGAGAGCAGAGTATACCCTACAAGTTAGTTTCTACTTACTTTGATCTACCAAACAGTGAGGTCAGACAACATAAACGTGATCTAATATTCTGGGTAGGTTGGGTGGTCGAAGTCACTTAGTGGGATTACTTTATTTCAATAAGGAATCCACACCGAAATGATATTCCCTTGAGAGC
This sequence comes from Macleaya cordata, assembly GCA_002174775.1. Taxonomy (NCBI): domain Eukaryota; kingdom Viridiplantae; phylum Streptophyta; class Magnoliopsida; order Ranunculales; family Papaveraceae; genus Macleaya; species Macleaya cordata. The sequence goes on from MVGT01000440.1 coordinate 31,482, forward strand.
CTAATCAAGAGTATTAATTATTCTAGACTGCACAGTGATCCTATAAAATGTTTATTGGACTATTAGAATAATTATAATGGTCTGATATGGCAGGCAAAGACTAAGATATAATTACTCGAAAGGTGCTGACATTAATAGTTAATATTACCTTGGTGTCTATTACGATTATCAGTTAAGTAGAGGGACCATTTGCGAGTATTAGCGAGTGAAGGGCTTCTTAATAATATTCATTTATTTAAAAATATTCAATTGCAGTTATTTAGTGGACTTAACTGCAATTAGATTTATTCTTTGAGAACTATATGAGATATAGGAACCTCAAAGTAATAAATCAAAAGCTTAAGTAAGTGGGACCCATATAGACCTAACTTGGAACTAAAGATATAGGAAGATGGTCTTTCTCTATAAATATAGATAGGGTTTATAGGATAGTCCATCCTAACTTATGTGTCTCAACCTCTCTCCTTCATTTAGAATTTAAGTTATGATCTCAAAGGTTTCAGAAACCCTAAGTTCGTAGTACATTCTCGTCAAAACTTAAAATCGATTTTTGAGGCACTTCGGAGCAGAATTGGAGGTTTGCTATTTCAGGCAAAGTTGTAGGAAATTAAATTTTTTATCAAAAGCATATATCATATAGGCGATTCGGACCGAAAGACAGCGGTTGTATCTTTTTGGGTTTTCGACGACATCCAGAACGTGGGAGGAAGACCTAGGATTACATGCAAGCGCTCAAATGGTATGTATCTGATCTTCAAGTTATTGTTTTAATTTATGCATCCTTATGTGATTCTGTGAAGGGAAAATAATTATTCGTTTCTGTTGCATAATTTTAATCTAGGCCATCTTTTCCCCAACAAAATCACGATTAAATTTTCTAGAATAATGATTGTGGTAGAAATGATGATGGTAGTGGAAGGATTTTAATTAAGAAAGAGAAAGGTCACAACCTAACAAATTTTGGGTGAATTTATAAAAAACTAAAATAAAAACTACCTACACTATAACCGATAAAAAGTAGAAGTGGCAATAACAAAACTCATATTTATTGCCAGATTATATGGGACAAACTTAACGGCAATATCACGACCGAGAAGTTTTGATCCCAAGAACTCCACTATCAAAGATTTATGGAAGGGATGTATAACCATTGAGCCAAAGGTTATGTACTTTTAAAATAATTGTTAAAGTTGTATTGACAACATATAGAAATTGTTGTTATAAATGCTAGTTACAACATTTTAGAAAGGGTGCTGTTAAAGGAGTTCCCCAAAATGTTTGGGGTATAGACAGGTTGGGGGAGTGGATCAAATTTTCTAAGTTAGTTAGGGGATGGATTTAGTTTTACTAAGGGGGTGGTTCTCTAGAAATGGGACTGTATATTTCTACCCAACCCTAAAAAATATCTCAACCCTAAAAAAAATACCTCAACCCTAAAAAACACCTCAACCAAAAATGTGTCGGCTACCACCACTACTTCTTCTTCTTCTTTCTTCTTCTTTCTTCTTCTTTCTTCTTCTTCTTCTTCTTCTTCTTCTTCATGGCCGATTTTTTTTTGATAAAAATTAAATTTGATTTTTTCTTCAAACAAAAAAATTATTTTAGATCCAAAAATAAATTCAAAGAAGATGATGATCGAATTCGACCATTGACGGTCGAAATTGTATTTTTCTTAAAAAAAAATCAGATCGTAAAGAAGAAGAAAAAAAAGTTACGCCTTTTTTTTTCTTTTCTTTTCTTACCAATAAATTGTTGTGAAGATGTGGTTTCAAGTGGCAGGCGGGGAGAAGTTTTGAAGATAAATATGAAGGTGATGTTGGTAGGGGTGGGTGTACTATTTAATTTTAGTGAGGTGAAATGAGAAAGTAGGTGTTAGATTAGTTTGCACCTACATCTCCCCCTTAGTAAAAATGAGTTATAATTTGGATGGATGATTTTGGACTTAAATTCCATTTAACTTGTCCATCCCCTAAACATTTTGGAGAACTCCTTTAACCGCATCCTTTTAGAAATATTGTCAAAAGTACAATCACAATGTGGAATCAATGCTTTTAAAATAACAAAACATACTACAAAAACATATTTTACAATGTTTGATGCAACGTTGGACATGCGTTGTGAAAACGTTCCCTACTTTTTACAACTCTCCCGTATTACAACGTGTGCCAAAACGTTGTAAAAGAGATTTAACAATGTTTATCCAATGTTGTAAAAGGGTTTTTTTTCTTGTAGTGGACAATTAGCCTGGTTGTATACAGACTTTTGACCAAAAGTATCTCCAGTTTCTCCTAGATCCGTCAACCCTTTCTTGCACAATATGCGTGCAATAGAACGAAAAAGTTAGATGTGGACTCTCTGTTTAACATCCGGCAGTACTTCGTGACTTCACCAAACGTTCCGATCTGCCTCTTCTCTGATCAAGATGACAGATGAACACACAACAATAATTGCATTCAAGAATGCGATCATTCCTGGTTCCAAGATGCACGAGAATTTGATAATGGATCTTTCTCAGACAATGGATGATCTGTTCATCAGAATCTATAAATTTGTAAAATTAAAATAAAGAGTTACCATCAAGATTTGGATCATTGAAATCAAGGATATACGACATAGAGGTTGATGCAGTAAATTCTCCAAAAATATGAGTTTCTACTTACCAAAAACAATTGCATCAATACAAAATTTTCAATTGAGCTTTCAATCCTTATTTTCTTTCGAACATTTTATCAAACAACAAAAGAGCACAATTATTCCCATATTTCATGTCAAACTATATTATGAGAAAATTAATTAATCAAAAACTTTGATAATAACCTAACTATTATTACGTATTATAGTGAAACCTCTACAAATTATAACTAAACCATTTACAGATAAAGAGAATTCATAAATCAATTGCTATTAACCACATTCTAAGAAAAATTAAATGGTGCCATGCGCTATTATTGGCACTCCGTGTTTACACTTAGCTTACATTTGTATGCTAGGTTTGTGATAATTTGGACAATCTAAGATCCAATTTTTAGGATTAAGATCTTTTTATCATCTAGATCAAAATCAACCAAACGTAAAAAAATATGTACAACGTACATACATAGGCTCATAATATAATAATAATTTTTTAATCGATTAACTAATGCTAACATTTTTACCCCAAAACCAAAAAAAGTAAAAAAACTTCTTTTAATTTTGACTCTTTTTTTTGATATCTTTGGTGTCCGAGTCAACCTGCACGCACCTCGATTAATCCTCAGAACCCTATGGAGCAGAGCCGTATCTGAGATTTTGGGGGCCTGAAGCGAAATCTTAAAACAGGACCCATAGATGAATTAAAAAAATGATTCCAAAAAAATTTTAAATTACGATAATAAGAAATCATCACAAAACTTTAAAAAAAAAAAGAAAGATAAAATTTGATCTTTATTTGTTTATTAAAAAATGCTGTACCCATGTTATTTTAAACCTGCCTACATACCATAGTAAAAAAAATAATAAAGCTTTTTGGACCGACCCTTATACAAAACTGGTACCAGATGCTTACGTGGCAGGGTGGGATCTACCACTTTTTTTCCTCCCAAAGGTTTTACGAGAGGTTTCTAACTTATGTGGCAGTAGGACCCACCATGCCACATAAGCATCGGGCAGTTGTTTTGTAAGGGTGTCGGTCCAAAAAGCAGCACTCTAAAAAAAATAAGTGGAAATAAATAATTAGGAGTTTCTACTCTAAATAAACAAGAAAATACAAATGAGAACGATTTTCATACAACTCGGAGTATAATAATGAAGTAATAAACTAACTCATGGTAATATATACACATATGTATAAAAGTAACATATAATTTTGGGGGCCCTCAAAATTTGGGGGCCTTCTGTGGTTGCTTATGTCGCATATGCTCAGATACGGCCCTGCTGTGGAGGATGCGGCGGCTTAATTGTATTTTGAGTTTTCAAAAATTGTATTTCTTATTTTCTTATTTATTATTTCTTTTTAATTTNTAAAGTATAACCATGTGGGCCCCACAGTCAAATGTTACAATTGTAACATTTGATCTCAATGTTCAAATAGCATTGTCCTATTTTATAATATGGTCCGGGCAAATAGCCGCGCTCGTAAAAAAATGAGTCACACGTCAGACAAGAGGAGATTTCCTTGCTCGAGGATGATTTCCTCAGAAACGGACATAAAAGAGCTAACGTGAGCTATGGGTTCCATGCCAAAGCTTTTGTGGGACCCATTTTGGACTTGTTTGTGATTCTAGCTGTTCTCCCAGCGCCAGCGCATGTTAGTGACATCTCCAACGTAAATCCAACGGCATGCTGCCGTTAACTTTGAGAAAGACGGGGATTGATGGAGTTTACAAAGGCGAATGTTTTGGATTCCATTTAAAGATCTAACGGTCCAAAACCCATCAATATTTTACTTCAAGTACTTCGAAACACAACACTCGCTGTTTCTCTATCTCTCTCTCTCTCTCTTTCATGGTTCTTTGAATTCTGAATCTCTGAGTTGCGCCATTAATGGCGTCCCTCACGTTTACCACCAATCCCTGCAACCTAGGGTTTCGATCTATCCCGAATTGCAGATCTCGCCCTATAAAATCCACCACCACCACTAGATCCAACATCCTTTTCTCTACTCCTTCTCAAACTCGAATCTCGTCGTCCTGTTCGAATTCTTTCAAGAAGCCATACTTAGGCGTTCTTCCGTCGAATTTCTCCTCGAAACTTCTCAGTTCTAGACCTTCATTATCCAATCGGAATTTCTTCGCTGTCAAAGCATCAGCATCTTCTTCTTCTTCTTCTCCTACTGCTATTACTACTGCTGAGCCATGGAAAGGAGCTGCGATGAAACCTTTACTGGCTTCAATTGCTACTGGAGTCATTTTATGGCTAGTTCCAGTACCAGCAGGTGTGACGAAAAACGCCTGGCAATTGCTAGCAATCTTTCTTGCAACAATTGTTGGTATAATCACTCAACCTTTACCACTTGGAGCTGTTGCTTTGATGGGATTGGGTGCCTCTGTTCTAACTAAAACCCTAACATTTGCTGCTGCATTTTCCGCTTTCGGTGATCCGATTCCATGGCTCATAGCACTTGCTTTCTTTTTCGCACGTGGATTTATCAAGACTGGGCTTGGTAATCGAATTGCTTACCAATTTGTCTCCCTTTTTGGTAGTTCATCGTTAGGGTTAGGTTACAGTTTGGTATTTAGTGAGGCACTTCTAGCACCTGCAATTCCATCAGTGTCTGCTAGGGCAGGTGGGATTTTTCTCCCACTGGTTAAATCCCTTTGTGTTGCCTGTGGTAGTAATGTTGGGGATGGAACTGAAAGAAAATTAGGATCTTGGTTGATGCTAACTTGCTTTCAAACCTCTGTGATTTCCTCGGCGATGTTTCTTACTGCCATGGCAGCAAATCCATTGAGTGCTAATCTCACATTTAATACCATTAAGCAGACAATTGGGTGGACTGATTGGGCCAAGGCTGCAATTGTGCCAGGTCTAGTTTCGCTAATCGTCGTTCCATTTCTATTGTATCTAATTTATCCACCCACTGTCAAGAGCAGTCCTGATGCCCCGAAACTTGCAAAGGAGAAGTTGGAGAAGATGGGTCCAATGTCTAAGAATGAGATCATAATGGCAGCTACTCTGCTTCTTACGGTATACGTCTTTAATTTATACTCTACTATTCCTGTTCATATTTGTTACTTCCGATACTAATATTTCATTACTGCTTTATTGTGTTAAAACTGTTTTTCTACTGGTTGTCCTTTTGCTACTGATTAATTGATTGATTTAGTAGTGGGTAGAATAACGTTGTCATATTTGAGTATCTTCTGTGTTACATTTCTGTGTATTTTTTGTATGCATGAATGCAAAAGTAGTTTCTTATTGTGGTTTTGGAAAATATTCCTAAATTCCCTGCTATTCGGTCGAGTTTAAGCTTGCCTTGCAACCCTTGCAAACAAGATAGCATGAGCTTTAAGATTCCACCCCACAAGGGCACAACTTGATTGCCACTGTAAATCTGGCATCTAAACAAGGAGACATACACAAAGAACTTCAAGCATCATATTCTCCGATGAAGAATGAAGTCAAATGGAGAATCCTGGGAACTTAGATCTAATGTTTATTAAGTGATCTTTATTTTTATTTTATTTTTTGAGTTTGGTATCTTAGGTTCGTTTATTCGAAAATTTGGTTTTACTTGATATGGGGTAACTCTCTTTCTTTAGAGATCTCTCGAGTAACATTAAATAATCTTTGAGATATTTGTCCCTTAGGTTTTGATGTAGCTGAATTTTGGTTGAATCTCATCTGAATTTTTAATATTTTTCGGAGATGAAAGTGAAATACCCAATTTATGTGTGTGATGATGGTGTACAGAGGTACAACTTGAGCGACTTAGGTTGGGTTAGGTATGGTCCAACCTGGGTCCCGATTACTTTAGACCACCCAACTCAGCCCAAGGTTGGGCTCAAAGTTCTCACCGTAAGCCAAAGCTGAGGTTGTCAGTATCATGCAGCCCTAGCTTGAGTCCGTTTGGTGGAGCTGATTTGGCTTTGTTGGGTTTCGTTGGTTTAGTTGCATTTTATGAAATGTGACTGAAAAACCATTATCTATCCAACCTTGGGTCAGTCTTGCTACTCTACTTTGAACTCCCATCTTATCCCAATAGTATTCACAATTCCTTACTGAATATCCTTTTTCTTTGTAGAAAATGAATACCTTAATCTGCTTTCGATTGTAAAAAACTTACACTATCGATAAGTTTTCTAGAATTACTCTTTGAAAGGGAGAACTAGTCATCTTTTTCTTTTTTGACTTATTGCATTTGGGGTTTAAAGTAGATAAAGAAGTTATAATTAGATAACAATTATATGGCACCTTCTTGTTGTTGGTCATCAAACATAAAAAAGCAAAAGAATATACAGAAAAGTCACGCTTGGATCTGTTCAGGCGAGCTCAGGCTTCTGCATGGCTCAAAACCTAACTTTTGACTGGGCTAAAGATTCCCTGCCCAATCTTAACTAGAAGAAGGTATCTATGCTAGGATGTTTAAAAATGAAAAAAACTACATTTATCGATCCACCAGACATAAACAGTGACTCCACATTAAAAAGCTAATCATTGGCATAAAATTAGCAAATATGGCAACAACAAGAAATAATGCATATCATGTAGAAACTGAATCTAAAAGAAGGAGGGCCCAGCAGAAATTACTTGTTTTTCAAGACCCCAATAAGTTCAATTGTTGACTTACGAGGAGCATAATCACTAATGGAATGCCTCAAGCAAGAAGGCCAAAGCAACTTATGTGTTGAGATGTGAGAAAACTTACCACTCAGGTCATACCAAGAAATGTAACATGGATAGGACCAACATGACACTAGATAGGGCTTTGGCGCACATACACAAGCAAGAACTGGAACCATGCCCATCTAGCCGCAGGCACAAAGTGTTGTATGAATACAGTAACATTTGCATATAAAAAAAAATAATTACAAATCTACATTCATGAAAAACTTTAGTCTAGACACTGTAGTTTCCCATGGAGTTGTAGCTTTACTGCTTTCTGGATCTCTCTGTTCAGGTCGGGCTCTGGATTTTTGGAGGAATGCTGAATGTGGATGCTGTGACTGCTGCCATCCTTGGATTATCTGTCCTTCTCGTAACTGGGGTTGTGACATGGAAGGAATGCTTGTCTGAAGCGGTTGCCTGGGACACCCTTACTTGGTTTGCCGCACTCATCGCAATGGCTGGCTATCTCAACAAATATGGTCTCATCTCCTGGTTCAGTGAGACTGTGGTTAAGGTTTGTTTTCTTTTTATTCTGAGAATAACTATACTTGCTCGATCCATTGCTCGCTTCATTTCCAGTTAGTTCTATAGGTCAGATGAGTAAAGACCTAATTAGCTAACATAGGTAAGTTCTATATTAGCTCAATATGAATGTTATGGTGCAGTATCCCATGCCAATTGTTCCATGGTACTCAAATTGCTATGCAGCTATTCGGTGGATATAGTTACCTGTGTTGTTTGTCTGAGGCACCAATGGTATGTGCTATGGTCTGGTGAAAGTGGGACAAGGAGATATTAAAAATTTATTAATTAGAAAACTCAAGCTTGTGGCAGAAGAACTAAATTGCCGTTAAAATCTTAGCATGGTTAATGAAGTCCCTTTTCCCCCTTTAGGAATCTATGCTTGTGCCTTACATCATGAAGTATAGGAATGCCATTTACTTTAGAGATAATATTTAATAGTGTACGTGAAGCTCATAGCGTGAGCCATGTGTTCATTTTAAAGTGGTATATACTTTTTCATGATATAGATAAATAAAAAATTGTGAAATCCGAAATTTGATGTTGCGTTGTTAGTACTAACTAGCCCCATATCCCGTCCAAGGCACGGGGGCTTCTTTTTCTTAAAAAAAAATTTGAATTTTTTATTAGATAATTTAAAAATTTAGTTGTTTTAAAATTTGAATTTATGTTTATAATGTAGGTTTTCTTAACCCACACCTAAGAGAGAGGGTTTTGTTAACCCAATAATAGATAATAGATTGGGCCATATGTTTATAATGTAGTTTTTTTTAACCCACATCTACGAGAGAGGGTTTTATTAACCCAATAATAGATAATAGATTGGGCCATATGCATGGTTCGTCGACTCGGCCGACTCGGATCGGACTCGGTGGAGACCTGCCTAACTATCCAATACCAGGCTCGGTTGGTTAATGACTCGGTTCGACTCGGCCGAGTCAGTCTTGACTCGGTCAATTCGGTTGGCTCGGTTAGGTTGACTCAGCAGAGTCATATCATTTAACTTTTTTTAAGATTTTTTTTTAAAATTCAAATTTTTTACTATTGGCACAAAACAATAATAATAGTGGGTGACTCGATCCAACTCGGTCTAACTCGGCCGGTTCAACTCGGTTGACTCGGGGTTTTTAAATTTTCTTTTTTCCTTCTTTTTTTTTTTGCCTCAGACCTGACTCGGTACGACTTGGTCCTGACTCCGACTCGGTCACCACCGAGTCGGCCACCGAATCCGAGTCGGCGAACCATGGCCATATGTTTATAACTAGCCCTAGGGGTGTCAACGGGACAGTTCCGAATCCTTTCGGTTCCGGTACCGGAACCTCAATTGGTGGTTCCGGATCTGGTACCGCTAGGATCCACGGGTACCCGATACCCATTTTTAATTTTTTTTTTATTTTTTTCACATAAAATCTATTTGTATTTTTTATTTTCGTATTTTATTTAATTATAAAATTTATTTTATTATGAAATTTGTTATATAATAGTTATTGGTTTCTTTTTTTAATTAAAAAAATTTAAAAAATTATTATATAATAGTAAATTAAACTATAAAATTATGAAATTTATACGGAACCAGGTAACCGCGGGTACCCGGTGGGTGGATCCGAAATGGATCCGAAATTGAACTGATCCAAAACGGGTAGATCCGAAATGGATCCAAAATTTATCGGATCTACAAAATGAGGTCCCGGAACCGCAAAAAATGGTTCCGGTTCGGTTTCGGGTACTTGGTACCCATTGACACCCCTAACTAGCCCCCATATCCCGTTCAAAGCACGGTGGCTTCTTTTAAAAACAAAATTTACATTTTTTTATTAGATAATTAAAAAATTTAGTTGTTTTAGAATTTGAATTTTTGTTTATAATGTAAGTTTTTTTAACTCACACCTAAGAGAGAGGGTTTTGTTAACCCAAGGCTTCTCCTATAGTATATTACTAGCCCCCATATCCCGTGCAAAGCGCGGGGGCTTCTTTTGAAAAAAAATTGAATTTTTTTATTAGATAATTAGAAAATTTCGTTGTTTTAGATTGGGCCATATGTTTATAATGTAGGTTTTTTTAACCTACACCTAAGAGAGAGGGTTTTGTTAACCCAAGGCTTCTCCTATAGTATATTATAATAGATAATAGATCGATGTAGGTTTTTTTAACCCACACCTAAGAGGGAGGGTTTTGTTAACCCAAGGCTTCTCCTATAGTATATTATAATAGATAAGTTTTAAATGATTATTTTAAGCTTCCTAAAATGTTTGTAGTGTGATGGTAAATTGGACATACCATTCAAAGTGGTTCCTAAGTTCACTTATGCCAAAAGCCTATCAGGTTGGATATCCATGGCCATCCATCACGACATGTGAAATCAGTTACACCATTTGAAAGAATAGTGAACAAAGTAGATTAGGAAAAAATAAAAATCATTACATTGGACTAATTTTCCGTCCGTGTTCTGGAATTACAGATCATCTACAGGAACCCATGATGTTGGGTTCATTTAGTTATCTGATTAATAAATCAACTTCTGTGCATTCTGAAATTGCACCAAAGGGGAATTGCTTTTTCCTACTTTCATTAGACCACAATTCAGTAACTCAAGTATCTCTGATCAAAAAAAGAAAAGTAACTCAAGTATCTCTGCTTGCAGTTTGTAGGTGGGCTTGGTCTGTCATGGCAGTTCTCATTTGGAATCCTGGTTTTGCTCTACTTCTACTCCCACTACTTCTTTGCAAGTGGGGCTGCCCACATTGGTGCCATGTTCACAGCCTTCCTATCTGTCGCAAGTGCTCTGGGAACTCCACCGCTCTTCGGCGCCATGGTGCTCGCCTTCCTCTCCAACCTCATGGGTGGGCTTACTCACTATGGAATTGGTTCTGCCCCAGTGTTCTATGGTGCCAACTATGTGCCACTGGCCCAGTGGTGGGGTTATGGTTTCCTCATCTCCGTGGTGAACATTATCATCTGGCTCGGTGTCGGTGGGGTCTGGTGGAAATTTATTGGCTTGTGGTGAAGAGGTATTTCTTTCTGTCCCTAAATGCACCACCAAGTTATTGATTGTTCCCCCTAGGTACGGTCACTCTTTTTTCTGTTCCATGTGGGGAAGCTGTTAATTCCTATTTTGGTTCTTTACTTTTGCGGAATCATTCTTGGTAGCATTGTTGTTAGGCCTTCAAGAGGAACAAACATAGCTTGTCTACTCAGAGCAGAAACTAGAACTTGTATTCGAAATTTTGACGTTACAGGAAAGTCCAGTCCTTCTGGGACTTTTTCTTATGAGAATTAGAGACTTGGTGCTTGTTGGCTGATGTTAGGTCTTTACTTTTTGAATCTGATGTTTGATGGTTGCTTAACATGGAATACAATAGAAATTGAGGTCCTTCACATTTTAAATGGAAAAATGGTTGTAGGTCAAGTAGCTCAATTCGCTTGTATACAAACAACTGTAGACCATTCATTGTAGACAGTGGGTGTAGCGGCAGGCATTTTTCAGAGGCGGTGGGCCTGAACGTAATACAGGTTTGATCTTTGATCATGAAGAGATTAGATTGATTGGGTTCTCACTAATGTTACTGGATTCTCGAGTGCTTTTTTGTAAAGATCATGGACTGGTTAGTAAGCCATGACCAGATAGGGGGTGCCACCGGGCCTGTTCTGGTTTGGTTATTAAACTACCCGGAACCGGAACCTACTAAATAAAGTAGCTCCTGTTCCGGTACTCAAATTGGTGGAACTGGAAGCGGAGTAATCAGTTCTGGTTCAGGTAGGTTCTAGGGTTTTCAGTTCTATTCTTCAATATATAATGATTAAACGAAAAAAAGAAAATAAAAAAAATAAATGGGCTTACTGTCGAAAATGTTTGGGGGATAGACAAGTTAAATGGGCTTACAGTCCAAAATTCTTCATCCAAATTAAATCTCATTTTTACTAGGGGTGGTGTGGGGGCAAACTAATCTAACACCACTTTCTCTCTTTACCCCCACTAAAGTTAAATAGTACACTCCACTCCTACCAACATTACAATCATCTTCATCTACAAGTTAAATGGGCTTCCAGTCCAAAATTCTCCATCCAAATTAAATCTCATTTTTACTATGGGTGGTGTGAGGGCAAACTAATCTAACACCACTTTCTCTCTTTACCCCCACTAAAGTTAAATAGTACACCCCATTCCTACCAACATCACAATCATCTTCATCTACACCACTCCACCGCCGGCCACCTCCCCCGCTGGCCACTTCTTCTTCTTTCTCCACCGCCGGCCATCACTGCTACCACTGCCAACCACTTGAAAAGAAAAGAAAAAAATTCAGATTTGGAGAGGTAAAGGTAAGAGAGAGAGATAGAGAGACCGAAAGAGAGAGAGAGAGAAGGGGGAGAGACCGTGAGAGAAAGAGGGGCAGAGAGGAAGAGGGGGAGAGAGACCGTGAGAGAAAGAGGAGATAGAAGAAAGAAGAAGAAGCAAAAGAAGGAAAAAGAAAGAAGAAAGAAGTAGGTAGTGGCCGGAGGTGGTGGTGGTGGTCGGTGGTGGAGTGGTGGTGACCTGAGGTGGGGATGGCGGGTGTATTTTTTGTTGGAGTAATTGTTTTAGGTTGGGGTGTTTTTGGGGTTGGGTTGAAAAATATCAACCTATTTTCAGATGTCCATCCCCTAAGTAAAACTAATTCCATTCTCCCAGCCAACTTAAACAATCTAGTCCACCCCTATCTTGTCCATCCCTCAACATTTTGAAGAACTCCTATAATTGCACCCATAGGTAATTTTCTAAAATATTTTTTAAGTAGGACATGTTATAAATAAGTAATTCTTAAAAAAATGTAAAGTAGTAAAAATATTTTGTAAATAAAAATCTAAAAACTAATAAATTAATTTATATATTATATTAAATGTTAATAAAAAATTTATTTTTTCTTTAATATTCAAAGAAAATAATAAGAAAAACTAAATTTTTTTAATAAAAAAGCTTGGGCCTATGAAGGCTTGTAATATATTTTAGGTGACACATTTCTCATTCCTAAGTAACCTCCCTATATTGTGCCACGTGTCACTCTCTCATCTTTTATTCTATTAGAAAATACTATTTTCTAAATAGGACATGTTGTAAATATGTAATTTATCTAAAAAGTTTTCCAAAAATGTAAAATAGTAAATAATATATTTCTCAATATCCAGTATAACCTCGATAAAATAATAATCTCGTTAAATTTATAAATTTTGCAGGTCCCGACTTGGGCCCAAGAGATAAATTAATATTTTCGCTAAATTTATAAGATAATACTTTTTATAAGTTCCCATTGGGCCCAGCTGTTACATAAATTAATAAATTACCTATTAAGAGACCGGCTATGGTGCCTATCAAACCATGAATACAATGTTGTTTGCTATTTGTTAAAATTTATATTCGACCGGATCTCATCTCTGACATTTTGTAAAGCCCTAAGAAGTTTCAATGTGTTTTTCTCACATTATAAGAGGAAATTATTAATTGTCATTATTGCCTTGATTGCTTCTTTACGAGAATTAGGTTACATAAAATAACTACTATCTTCAATTTTGTCATCTCGACATTGTCTTGTGACACTCTCAATTAATGATCTTCTCGTTAGTCAAAATCTCCGAACTTGTGTCGTTTTCATTCAAACAGTTTAATTCCGATAAGAAGCCGTTAAACAGATACCCTATTATAAATTATCTAGCCTTTGGATTGAGAGAAAAAATTAAAAAATTAAAAGAAAAGAAGCGAAGAAGAAAATATAGTATCTATGAAGAGTAATCACTTGTTTTGAAAAAACCAAATGATAATTTTTAACATTATTAAGCCTTCTGGCAATATAGATTTAGTTAAGGCCAACAACAAAATTTTGACAATACAAACATTTTAATAAATTAATAATTTATTAATTTATCAATTAATTAAAACTCCGATTAATTAATAAATTTAGTCGGTCCCGACAAATTAATAGAGATTTTACTATAAATATCTAAATAAAAATAAATTAATTTATATTTTATAATAAAAATTAATAAAAAGAATTATTTTAATATTTTAACAAAAACAAAATTTTTTAATATAGAATTTAAATACAGGGGAACGACCAAAATGCCCAAAATGTCTTTTTTCAATCAATTTGGTCCAGAAGAAAAAAAAAGGATCCATTTAGTCCAATAAAACAATTCACACGAGTACACTTTAAAAGATAAATTTAACCTTTTTTAATTAACCTTATTACAATTACACCCCACAATTAATAAAGACGCACAATACTTACACAAATTAGAAACCCTAAAAATTTACCAATCTCACTTCTCTCCGCTGGCCGTTTCAAACTTTTAATCATGATCATCGTCATTTCAGATCTTGAAGAAGAAGAACGAAAAAGAAGACCGAAGAAAAAGATCGAAGAAGAAGACCGAAGAAGAAGCAGTTTCAGATCTCAAACAAAATTGAAAACGAAAAAAAAAAGTTTCAGATCTCGAAAAAATCGTTAAGAAATTGAAATTCGTCGAAGAAATTTTGAAGACCTTGTAAAGAAATTGAAATTCCTTGAAGACGTTGTGAAGAAAATATAGATCTGTAAGTTTCTTTAATTTTTAATAAAATATGTTAAAAAATTTGTCGAGAATCTTATTTACTGATCCATTTCCAAATTTTAATTGTTTATGAAGACTTGTATGACCATTAAAAGTTATTTTTTGTTCTTGATCTGGTTTTGTTCGAAAATCTATGCAAAAATATTTTTTCGTGGATATGCTACTGTATGGTTCTAAAAAAATCAACATAATGCAAAAATATTTTTGCATGATTTGTGCAAAAGTATTTTTGTATGAACGAAATGTGCAAAACTGTTTTTGCATGATCTATGTAAAAAATTTCTTGCATGGATATGCTAATGTATGGTTCTCAAAGAATCAACATAAATCTATGCAAAAAAATATTTTTGTGTAATTAATGTTGCTGTCAGAATTATGCATCAGCGGCAAGATCAGGCCATTACTCCCTAACTAAAATTCGGATTCTAGTGTGGTTAGGTTCTCTGGAAACTAGGCAGAAAAATCTAAAACTTCTATGTTTTGACCAAAAGCTAGTTCTCTACAGTTTTACACAGAAATTGTGCTCAACTCAGACCAAATGTATGAATTCTGGATTTTCCACTATACAAGGTTAAACTCAAGTAATACAGAAAGTCAACATTCTAATCTCGGAATAGGGTGAAACTTACTAGGTTTATACATCAGAGTCTAATAAATGTCGCAGCAGTAGAGACGCAAGATTCCCTTCGCCGGAGCTCTCCTTTATGGCGATTTTGTTACGCCTTTATAGCGTCTTTTGCTCGCCTTTATGGCGATTTTTTGCTAATAATCCTTCTTTGTGTGTGTGTGCTTCAGATCTGTCCAGATCTGCTCCGATTATGCTCAGATCTAGTGTTTTACCGGACTGGATCGATATCTACTGGACTTTTTCTCGACAGATCGAATTGTTTCTTTCGTATTTGGTATACAAGGTGTTGGGCTCATCATCTCCCCTCTATCTATATGGGAGAATCTTTTCACTTGGAAGTAAATCTATCAACTTGGTCGGACTTTGTTCCGTTAACCATCTTCTCCGAATTTTTTCTGATATTTCGTTGTGATCTAATATTTCAGAAGGTGGAATCAATCAAACATCTATAGCACTATGAAATCATCAAACATTGATCATATTTCATGAAGTCAACTATTCAACGTAATTCAAAACTATGTCATAAGAATTCATTCAACCAAATAATCTAACTAATCAAAACCAAATCAAGTCATTGTTCCTATGTGCGATTTTAAATATATAACCAAGTTATTCTATATATTAGTGTCTGATGACTCAATAAGTTGAATTGTTTTCTCCTTTCTCCTTTTTCTCCTTTCCTCTTTTACGAATTGAAAAGGGGAGTGAGATTCAAGTCCAGGTGTCAAAATCGATTATGAGTCCATTGGCTCCATATGGTGGGTCTTTTTAGTGGGTTTGGTTAACCTAATTTTAACCTAACAAAAATATGAAATGTACTTCTCGTGCATGACATGCCACAAAAGTTTTCAAAAAAAGAAATGATGATTATACGTCACCATAATATGCTTACTTTGGTTTTTGGATGTAGACTCCTTGTACTTGTGGACACTTAGAAATTTGGGATGCTATATTTGTTCTTCCAGCAAGTGACCAAACAAATCCTTCGATCAACCACTCATTTAGTGCCATGTGGCTCATTCTTATTGGTCTCTAGCTCTCTGTCTGTCGTTCTATTAGATTGCTTTCATCATGGGTTCATATCAAAATTAAGCGTAATTTAGGTGATAATGAGACATCTAAACATTAATTAAAGGTGTTAGGACAAGTGTTATGGTAGACCCTTATTTAAGTTGTTTGAGGTAGGGATTTAAGGGATTTAGAGAGTTCAAGTTTCATGGGAAAATGTAGGGGCGGCACAAATTAGTGCCATACGGCACAGATTTTACCGTGGATTAATTTTGGTTTTCAAAGCCTCTTTTGCATGTTAAGTTCCATCATCTTGTTTTATGTTAAAAAATAATTAAAAATTTTCATCTTTGTGACAAAAAGAGTATTTTGGATGTTGGTTTATGGATAATGGAATTTGGGAAGAGGCAAAGATTGTGCCTTGAGGCACAATCTCGTATGGCACAGATTGTGCCTCAATCTTTTCCTCCTCCCTCAAACCCCTTGCTCCCGCCCCAAATCTAAGACGGGAGGGAATGGTTTGTTGTTTAGGGTACTCATGGTACTTGCCCTAACCTCAAAAAATATTTTTTTTACTTGTTTGAGGTGTCCATAACACTTGCCTTTATACGATGGTTCAATTTGTAGAGTAGTGTTTGTTGATATGATCGGTTAAAGTCGATTATAATCTATCCTTACCCAATCTTAAAAGTGATGAGAATAGTCACACTTAGAATATGAGAGCCTAGCAAACCCAATATCAATATATAATGATCCTAGGCCACTCCACTCATTGGCAATTAGTTTTGAGTTGGATGCCCACAATAATATGGTATTAGAGTGCAGGCCCACACGTGATAGGCCCAACGGCCACACATGCTCTACGTCACCCGAAAAGAAATTCACGTGTTAGGCTCAAAAGAACGCCACAAGTGAGGGGGTGTGATGAGAAAAGTCCCACTTGAGGTATGGGAGCCTAGTAAACCCAATATGTAATGTTCCTAGGCCACTCCACTCATTGCCAATTGGTTTTGAGTATGCCTACAAACTAAATAAAAAGGTCGACTGATGGTTGACGAGTAGATCATCCTCATCCAAAAAAAATAAAACTTAATTTTTAGTTGACTCCCATTTATTCTTTATACCTCATTTACACTCGTCAATTAGACCTACATGAAAATGATCTAAAGGTTGATGTTTTGTGCGGATGATTATCAAAGTGATTAGATCATCTTTAAAAAAAAAAGAGAAAAAAAAAAGAAAAAAAAATACGATCATCTGATCCATATGGGCCTCATAGAGATCATTTTTGTAACTATTGTCATATCTCAAGTAATTTATCAATGAGATTATTGTTACATTTTTGCAATTGTTGTTACATTCTCAAATTATTTTATTTCAAGGATGATCTACACAATTACATTATCGTCCTCACAAAAATTTGGCTGTTGGATCATCCATATGTGAATGTAAATGGAATGTAATAATAAGTGAGATTTTATTTACTTTCTTAAACTATTTAATTGGATATCCATTGTGAGATTATCACCCTCATAAAAAAATTCGCTCTTGGATCATCTCAATATCATACTTGTACATGAATGTAAGCGGAGTGTAAATATAAGTAATATGTTATTAAAGGAAAAAGTTCGTCAATGAAGTCAATAAATCAAAGTCAAATTTGAATTTGGAGAATCAAGTGGAGCAACCGTTGGAGTTGCAATTAATTTTGGCTGAACTCTCATTATAGGTTGCGCCAAAATGGCATTATGGAGAATGAAATGGAGATCATCCTTGGAGATGCTCTAAGGAGATTATCATGCAGCTAGATTAAAGCAACTTTATTCAATTGGACCATTGAAATTTCTTGGGGCTTTGAGGACTTTATTTATTGGGATAAATTTTTGAAATCTGTAATTCAGCGAGTAATGACGTCATCCAAAGTTATATTCTTAAAGGAGTGAAGGAGACATTTGATTTATGAACCCCCTTGAGCCCGTTGTAATACTTGTCTCCTCCAAGCAGATGATGTCAGCTTCTTTGTATATTTCTGTTCATTCTTCTCTCTTAATATTATTGTTTGTTTTGCTGATCAAAAAGAAATCTGTAATTGCTGATCAAAAAAAAAAAAAGAAATCTGTAATTTCTTCTCTCATTTATTGGTTGCTTGTACTCTTTTGAGTGCTTTCTCGACCCCTTTCTAGTAGTTATCTAATTCGGAAATGCTTAACCTACTGCCAACCTTACTACATTTTTTCTTGTCTAGGTCATCCATGGTTGTTATTGCTTCTCTTACCCTTCGTGATTTATGTCATTTTCAAATTGACGCAAATACCTTCTAAAATAGCCTTGACAGTATGAATAGCAGTAAGTGTAGCAACAACGTATCTAATTTTATCCCACTTAACCGAAATAGGAAACCCAATTATTTTAGGATTAGGAGACATACTACAAAATTGAGGTCTTTAAGTTGCAAAGAGTTGCATATTAGCTAGCGTTCCTCATTTTAATTTGGAGATAGTATCCGCATGCACTCTTATTCGTTTAGTGGGATCCACATATATAGAGGTGACTCGAGCTATACTCCACACACCCTTACAGGGGGTTATTCAATCAATGCTTTCGCGGAGTTTTAAAGGTGATGGACTTTGACGGATTCTGACAGACTCCTACAGACTTCTGTAGAGTCGTACAGACTCCTAATGATTAATAATTTTTATTATTTATTAATCATAATCTATTTATATTATTAATTATTAAAAATATTAATAATATTAGTTTTAAATTTATATTTATTAATAACAATAAGTAAAAGTAACAAATGACTAATAGTTTCTTATAGTTATAATTAATTATTAATTTATATTTAATATATATAATAATTACTTGTAGTAATCAATCATAATAGTTTGTAATTATTAATTATTAGTCATACAAGGCGGAACTTAGCAAATTNACTTCTGTAGAGTCGTACAGACTCCTAATGATTATAGTAATTTTTAACATATATTTATTTTAAATTTGATAATATTAATTAATCATATTTATGATTATTATCAATTAATATGTTTATTAATTATGATAAATAAATAATGATTAAAAATGACTAATAGTTTCTTATAGTTATAATTAATTATTAATTTATATTTAATATATATAATAATTACTTGTAGTAATCAATCATAATAGTTTGTAATTATTAATTATTAGTCATACAAGGCGGAACTTAGCAAATTGAGATTGGAAAGAAATATGAGAACGGATCAGGGTACATGTTTATATACACAGGTTACGTGTACAAGCTCATATTGGGCTCAAATGAGTTTGATCTAAGAGCTAAGGTTCTGTGAGAATGTTCTACTCATCATGTAGATCATCCTCATAAAAAGTCAGCATATTATAAAACTTTTAACCCTATAAAAAATTGACTCTTTTTCTAATCGTTTATTTTTCACCGTTAATTTTTAATCAACCTCGGATCAATTATTTATGGGTCTAAAAGTTTTAAAATGGACTGATTTTTTATGAAGATGATCTACATGATGAGGAGAATATTCTCACAAAATCTCAGCCCTTAAATCCATCCACATGAGCATGTACGTATAAGGCTGGAAGCATATCCATTTCAAGAAATATATAGATAGAAATATATATATCAATTATTACTAGGCAAATCCCAATGATCGTGATGATAATCGTTTAGAAAACCAATAATTAATGTCGAAATGGAAAAAATGCGTAAAAATGTACAATATTAATATAGACCAACAACACATGGGTCTTTGGTTCAATGATTATGCATCCCTTCCATAAATTTTTGGTAGTGGAGGATTTTGGGATCAAAATTTCTCGATCGTGGTATTGCCGTTAAGTTTGTCCTATGTAATCTGATAATAAATATTGGTACGTTGTTATTGACGATTTCTCTGTGCCCATTGATAGATGCCTTTCCTACTCGTAGGCAATAGTCCCGTTAAAAAAAAATATATAAAGACCGACCGGCGAAGGTTTCATCTCGCCACTAGATACAAATTAAACAAGAGCATGCACATTGTTCACCAGCAGGTGTTGGGAATCCTACATGGACCATTAATTTTCGTACGAGTACTAGGGCTAGCTAGCAGTACTATAACATTAGCATTTATGAAAGAGGACACACCATACTCCTTAGTAGTTCGAAGCGTTGGATATATAGGTTTGAGATCTTCACATTTTGAGGACCATCCGATCTACCAGATCTATATATATTCCATTAGAAAATGGCTAGTGGGTGTCGCCTTTTTTATTTTTTTAAATCATTTTGTCTGTATTCGATTAGAAAGAAATCTAGTGGGAGATATGTGCGTGGCATATATATAATGATGAGTTAATTTCTTGTATGTGAGGCACACGCCCTGCACTTATATAAACTTGAAACTCATAAGCATCAGGGAGGGAACTTAATTTAGTGTGAAGACTGAAGACTTTGTGAACCGATCGAGAAAAAGAGTAGAGAGAGAAAGTATAGAGAGAGAGAGCCAAAGTTAGTTAGACGCCTTTCTCTCAAACTGAGAACTAATTAAGGTATGCGTACTTACATTACTAATTTCATTGATCATTTTAATTAGTTTCTTGGTTAGCCTTCTTTTTTTTTGTTTCTGCTTTCAGTCATTCTAATTCTTAAACAATACTTACCCATTTATAAGTACCTTACGCATAAATATTAGATTTACTGTCTTTTCTTACTGCAAATCTTACCGCATAGTCATCCTATGGTTCTTAAATAATTTTATATTCTTTGTGATTTGTGTCATTCTTAAATTGACATAAATACCCTCTTAAATAGCCTTTGCAGTAAAATTTACAATATACTTTGTAGTAAATATAGCATCACCATAAATATTAATTATTGATACTTTCGTACTTTGGCTGCACATTTAAAAAAGTAGAGGGAGCTGTTGGATATCTGAATTTTCCACCTTCAAAATTTATAAATATAACTACTATTCTCGAATCTAGTGGGTATTCGCACTCAATTGCAATGCTTGTAAGCTTAAGAGACCGAAAAAGAAATGCTTATTATGAACTTAATTAACCAAAATTTGGAAAGTTGATGAGTACAAAAGATTGCAAAAGACTACTGTTTTTTTTCTTTTTTTTTGTGAGAACGCAAAAAAGACTACTTGTTAGAGTTGGTAGAAGTATGATTTATATATATTAAGTCTTAGTATCGATTCCAACCAAAAGATTCCCATTCTAAATAGAAATCAAATTCCAAAAAAACAAATGCTAATAGATAGAAAAAAAAAAAAAAACAAAAGAGATATGGAAGTCCCACAACATTAAGAATTAGTTAACCACAAAAAGGATGACAAAATTCTCCTTTTCTATCCTTTATAAAGGGAAGGCAATGTTGTTCTCTGCAAAAATCAACCCATTCTGAAACATCAATAAGTGGATCAACCTCATTGAAACTTAGCCCTTGGATCGTCTCCATGTTGGCTATTTATGGCTGTGTAAAATGAATCGCTCAATCACCTCTAATTTTCAATGATGGGTTAGAAGTTCTTAAATGATATAATTTTTTTTTATTAATTAATATCCCACTTATTTTTTAAACCTTAGTTGCTTAGTCTATAGGACCCACATAGAGACGATCTAAGGGTATATTTTTGAGAGGATGTTCTCTTCAATGCAAATTCTATAAAAATTAAAAAAAAACTTTTAACCCCACTAAAAGTTAATTAAATCTAACAATAAAACTAAATATGATTCAAATTAGAATCAAATATAGATGGGACTAGAAGTATGAGAACGATGTGAATTATCGTGAGGATGATCTACACAGTAAGAAGATCATTCTCTCAAATTATCAACCTTAGCATAGTCATTTTTATATAGACCCCATAAACTTGTGTGAACACAAGATAACAATAAAAAAGATACTCATAAAGGAACTTGAATGAAATTAGAACTTCAAGGTTTTTTTTCATAATTTTGCTCAAAAACTCCATTTTTGACTGCCAAATACCAAAAATCCCACAAACATTTCATAATAGCCAAAGTCCCCTTTTTTTTTTTTGACTTTACCATTTTATACTTTTTAAGGGATAAAATTTCTGTCTACCCCACTAGTCAATAATTTATTTTTTTTGATTCCGTGTTTACCCTTTTTTAATTAGAGAATAATATCTTAATAAGATTATATTTCTTAATTGGTGCTTCATTGACAATTTTGAATTAATTAGTTTCCTATTTTGTTTAAAATTATTTTTATCTCTTTAATATTTTAAAGATTTTTTCTTCTATAAACTACTATATTTATTGTTATTTTCTAACCTAAAAGACAAAATAGAAAAATATTTTGATTTCACTTTTTTTTGTTAATAAAACAATAGTTCTACTAGTGCATTATGAATAAAAAAGACCATTCTCTCATTTTTTTTGTTGCGAATCATATTTGTGTTTGAGTTTTTTTTCTCCTGCAAAATATATTTTTTCTAGATCAAATTAATTTTTTTTTATGCATTACAATTTTTGCAATTTGTATTGATTGACTTAAAAATTCGTTGTCTGATTCTTTTTGTTGTGCAAAAATAATTTTTACCAATTTGAACATGAAATAATGAGGACTTTTAAAGGTAGATGCACTTTAACCACTTTCATTTTTAAATTGAAGCTTTATTGTTTACACTTCGTTTGAACATTGCAAAATTTTTGCACGTGTCAATCGTTTTGCATTGACTCTATGTTTCTTTAATTTTTAAAAATTTTCATTGAAAAATTAATTTTTGCTTATGCATTATAATTTTTGCATTTTATATTACCGAAATAAAAAATCCGTTGTTTCATTTTTGGTGGTGCAAAAAAATTTTAGACTCGTTTGTTTCATTTTTGTGCATATGCTAAAAAAATTTTGCACGTTTAAGTCATTTTGTACTAACTATATTTTTTGTTAATTAATTCTAAAATTTTGTATTGGCAAAAAATGAGCCATAAAATTAAGCAAATGACTTCATAAAAGTGTTGTAAACAAAGGTAATGACTATTACCAAATTTAGGTATGATCTTAATTAGCAAATTTAAAAATCTTAATTAGGGAGAAAACTTAGGTTAATTTAAGTATGATCTAATTGAAAGAATATTTTTAGGAAAGATTTAATATCTTATCTAAATTAAATACTTCAATATATCCTATTACCAAATTTAGGAGTTGGTCAAAATTAATTTCTTCCTTATCTAATAAGGGCAAATACATCTATATATCTAATTTTGAGAATTTTGGGGGTTTTAGCTATTTTGAAACATTCATGGAGTTTTTAGATTGACATGTATTTCTAAATTTTAGGTATTTTAGTCGTTCTCCGATTTTTTTTTTGTCTTTTCTAAGTTGGGGATGTTTTGCCAATCCGAGTTTGCCCGGATGGTTAGGCATCCCCTCCCCTATGGGGGAGGTCTTGAGTTCTAGCCCTTGGGGCAGCTCATGTAATGTTTTAAAAACTATCAAAAAAAAAGTTGGGGATGTTTTGAAACCTGATGTGGTGCTAACTTTTGGCCTTAATTGTGGCCGTGCCACACATCCACAAATATATGTCAAGCTTGAAAAATGAGTGTACATAAATATATTATATAATAACCCCAACCACAAAACCAGTTGCTTCTTATCTCTCATTAACACGGCTTGTGTTTTTTTTTTAAACAACTCTTGAGCACTTTTAAACATCTCCATTTGCTTATCTTTATTCATTATAGTATCCTCATCCAGATACATTTTCTCTATACATTGAAGTAGGCCTTTCTTGATTTCAATCTTCGCATGGAAGTTCATATGATATTGAATTCTAATAAATTAAATAAAGTTGAATTTAGATAAAAAATTAATAATAAAAGTCTAAGTTCTAGTCTTCTAGGATATAAAGATAAAGTAACTAGTAAGGGCCTTAGGGGGCTTCGGCCCACCCCAACTTCGAGGAAAAAAAAATTATGGTAAAAAAAATAGCTAAAAAAAATTGGGATTTAAAAGAGATTTGATATCTTAGCCCATGGTAAAATTTTAAATTTTATATACCAAACAACTTAAACTAAATTTATATATCCATAAATCTCAAAAAAAATAAATAAATTACGTTAGCCCACTTCAACTAAAATTTATGGTTCCGTCCCTACCTTGGGTTGAGAAAGTGAGCCGCCACATAGAGTGGCCTATGCAAGGATAAGTTCCACCACAAGTCGATGATTTCTCATATTTGTTCATAATTAACAACTTTTTTCCCCTTTAAAGTTTGAAGCAATCTTCTTCTTTGCTAAATCCATTAACTCATATATGTATCCCATACCTGGTTTTACATTCCGATCCACTAGTCTTAAAACCTTGACTAGGGGAGTTACACAATATAGGCAATATTCTAAAAGTGCTCATCACCCAAAATAATATGATGAATCTCCTTCGCATCTGCTTTCGTAGAAAATTGACTTATTTGTCATTCTTCTGAACCAAACATCGCTCGATCTCAATGCAATCTTGTACGTGCTTGTGTATGCTTTTCAATGTGAGGTATGGCATGGCAAATCTAGTAATAATATCCGCTCTCACCAAATCACTTTCCTTTGTATACTTTCGCATCAAATTATTAATTCAACACTAATGCATGCCTATATATGTAAATAGTGATCTTCCTTGCTTTCTTAATCGTGTTGAAGTAGGTAGGCAAATTAGTCCTTATGTCTTCTTGCATTAGGTCTTTATGCAATGAGCTGCACGTGGGGACTA
This sequence comes from Macleaya cordata, assembly GCA_002174775.1. Lineage (NCBI taxonomy): Eukaryota > Viridiplantae > Streptophyta > Magnoliopsida > Ranunculales > Papaveraceae > Macleaya > Macleaya cordata. The sequence goes on from MVGT01000440.1 coordinate 56,255, forward strand.
AAATAATTTCTTTCTCTTCTTCATCAACATTTCACCCGCCTTCACATAAGCGGATGCACTATCGGTCACAAATTGAACCACATATTCCTTCCCAACCTGCTCCGTACCTCATCAAAAAGATTAAACAAGTAAAATGCATGATGAGAAGTATGGACATTTTTTAGAAAAACCGTTCCCATTGGACTATTAACAAGAAAATTAGTAATTAATGTTGATTTTCCGTACGTCCATCTATTGGACATGATTGTGCAACCTGTTTTCTTCCAATCAACTTTGTATTTTTCTAAAGTTTCCTCCACCCTTTCTACTTCTAGTCTGTTTGGACAAGGAATTTTAGGGAGGAATTTTGTGAGGACGAGAGATTTTGAGGAAAAATATAACATGATTTTTCCACCAAATCCATTATCCCCACAAAATCTCTCCCCCAAATCCTTTGTCCAAACAGACTATTCCTTCTTCACGAATTTCTCTCTAACCTCATGATAACTTGGCGGCTTTAATCCCTTCCCAATTCTGCTCTATCAACACACATTTTCTTAAAATAGTAGCTATTCACAATGTTAAATAGAACTGCATTGGCATATAAACACCCAACAATGCTTTCACACATGCATCTCATCATCTCTACCAATTTTTTTAAACACGTCCTTTATGGTGTTCTTTTGTTGCACGTGTTTTGTCCCACTTTTTATGAATTACCCATAAAAAATCTCTAGGGCTATGGAGAACAAAACCTTTCTCAAAAAAACGTTTCAGACTCATCCACTCTACTTAAAATAATCTGAAAAGGCTAAAACAACATAAAAATGGCTTTATATATGATGGGAGTCATGGACCACAAAGGAAATAAAAAAAAAAATCGTTCTTTGAAATGCTAGACGATACATGGCATTTGCGTACCGTATTGGCATTTGCATTTTTTGGGTCAAATCTGTAACGAGTTAGTGCCAAGACCTTACAATACATTCATTTTCAAAAAGATAATGCTAAATTCAGAAGAAAAATTTACAAAATTTTCTATGGAAAGTTCATCCATTCACATATCCTATTGATCGATTCAATCTTAAAGTAATATACATTAACCGTAGATTGTATCTTCGGTAAAAAAATTCTATAGACTTTTCGGTATACCTATGATCACCGTTTTCAAAACTATGGCGCATTCAATTTGTTTGTATTTCAACCATGCGCTGGTGGGGCCCTGCTAATAGAGCCCATTCCTCGACTTCTGACAGCTTGAAAAGCTCCCATAAAAAAAGACAGCTTGAAAAGCCAATAAATTAGCTAGGTCATCTGGGGCAGTTGAAGCCTTGAATCAGTACGTGAGTCATGGACTTTTTGACTCAGCTCTTTGTTGGTGAAGGTGAACCAACATGTCAAAATGAACATATGAGATGATTTCTAACCGTTGGTTTGAAAATATTTTTGTTCTTTTCTTTCATTACTGGCCTGGCTCCATGAACAGAAAAACGTCATTTCGATTTTATTGCCTGTATAGGTGTATATCGAATCCAACGTTTAGGAATCAATCACTTTTGAAGCTGATTTTTGTGGCATCTGTTCACCTACATTCGCAAATTTTTTTATCTTTTTTATGTAATATATTTAATTAATGGTATTTACAGATTTTATTATGTAACATTTAAAAGAGCGTCATAGGTTTATTTGGAGTCCACATGAGGTTGATCTAAGAGCTGATTATTTTTAGAATTTCTGTTCACCATGTAGATCATCTTGACAAAAAATCTGTCCATTCTAAAACTGCTAGCTCCATAAAAAATTGATCGGAAGTTGATTAAAAATTAACAGTAAAAAATGAACGATAAGAAAAAGAATCAATTTTTAATGAGACTAACAGTTTTAGAATAAAGTGATTTTTGGTACGGATGATCTACATGGTGAAGAATGCATTCTCACAAAAAAATCAACCCGTAGATTAACCTCGTGTGAGCCCCACATGAGCTTGTACATATAAGCATGCATTTATACCGATTTGTTCTCTCTATATATTCTAATAATAAAGATAAACCCATTTCTCAAATTTAAGTCTATTAGTAATTTATTAATGGATAATGCTAAACTAATAAAGCAAATTCCTACATAATTTTCTACCGAAAGTTAATCCAAAGGTGGAACCATTTTTCACATCGGTAGTGCTAGGGCTACCGAAATCCCTACCGAATTTGCTACAGCAGGCACATTTCACGGTGAGATTCATAACACTTTAGGATGGGATGCGAAATACGAGGAGATGCAAATCACTTTGACCGTTGGATGCTTGAGTGGTAGCAAATTCTGTAGGAATTTGCTGTAACTCAAGCATTACCGTTTTCACATACCTTCGTAATTTGTATCTATTCCAAAGTGATATGCGTCCACCGTAGATTGTGGCTTCGATAGAAAATTCTCTAGACTTTTCAGTAACCCTAGCATCACCGTTAATTAATATGCCATCTTCTCAATTCTTAAACAACAGTGGTAATAACTAATTCTATAAACGGTAGAACAATAGAAAGGGTACATCATCACAATTAACCATCAACAAACAACATTATCGAATTTTATACATGCATTAAGTGTGCCATCGACTAATCTATTCTAATATACTACAGGAGAAGCCTTGGGTTAATAAAACCCTCCCTCTTAGGTGTGGGTTAAAAAAACTTACATTATAAGCATATGACCCAATCTATTATCTATTATTAGGTTAACAAAACCTTCTCATTTAGGTGTGGGTTAAAAAAACATACATTATAAATATAAATTCAACTAAAATTTTTAATTATTTAATAAAAAAAATCGAATGTTTTTTTTAAAGAAGCCCCCGTGCCTTGCACGGGATATGAGGGCTAGTATATATAAAAGGAACGAGTTTTTGATCAAATATTTTGGCTATTCCCCGTCAGTAAAACAAATTGTACCTAGTGGACTAGTTTAATATTTTACCTAATTATACAAATTTCCCCTAGCTCTTTATAAGAAACCATTTTAAGTTTTTCTTTTTCTTCCTCATCTTAACCATTTACCGTTTGGGTTCAGGCTTAGGCTTAAGTGTGTGATTTTATCTTAAAAGACATCAGTGCTATTTCTTTATGGCTTGAATTGAGCCACAATCCCAACAATTATTTCTAGTGGAAATTCGGGATTTTATTATTTGTTCTTCTAGCTTCCTTAGAAATGAAAAAAGAGAGCTAAATTCTGGCAAGAGAAGAGTAAGTGGAGTTTAATATTTTACCTAATTATATATATATATTTTTTGAGAGGTAAAAAATATTTTACCTAATTATATAGTATGCCTTTACTCAAGCTATTTTTTTTGCCATTGGGAAAAATTCATACCTCGTGTGTATGCATTGGTTTTTGCATGATATAAGAAACATCACTCCTATAAATTTTTAGTAGTGGGAGGTCTTGGGATCAAAATTTTTTGGCCGTGGTATTGCCGTTAAGTTTGTCTCATGTAATCTGATAATAATTATAAGTACGCTGTTATTAGCGGTTCCTTTATATCCGTTAGTAGGTGCATTTCCCACGTTCGTGGGTGATGATGTTCTTGGCGGTTTCTACGCTCTTCTCTCACGCCCACTGTGTATATCTATGCCATAATGTAACCTAGGCAATAGTCCCCTTCAAAAAAAAAAAGTTACCTACAAAAATTAAAAGCAGATCCAAAGAAAGAAATCAAGAATCAAAATTTTTTTTAACGCAGACAATAATTAAACAAATGTAAAGAGCAAAAGCAGGTCAGATTAATAGGGTGTTTGGCAACACAATAATAAGTAACTTTTCTACCTATATAAGTTAAAAAGTAGAAAAGCATATATGGAATGCAAAAATAAAATGACTTATATAAATAGAAAAGTTTATTTTATCCAAAGCAAAAAAATTTTTGCTTTTGACTTGTGAGAAGTTACTTTTGCCTCGAGTTGCGCATTAAGTTTGTCTTTTTCTCTCTTAAATAATTAATGGTCTCTAACAAACTGCTAATTTATTTACTTATAAGTTAGTACTTTGCCATATAAACTTCTCCTAACTTTTGACTTCTCAAAAGTAGAAGTGCTTCTATGAGAAGCATAAGCACTTTGACTTATGGTTGCCAATAAAACCCTCTAAATGGGCACAACAAACTACATCGCATTGCACATGCTGAAGGCTTTGTTTTCGTAAATTACAACAAGGGTGATCAGGAATGGAATTGATTTCTACAATTTAGCTAGGTTTTCTTTTTTTTTTTTTTCGCCTGACTCTCTATGTTATGGCATCCGAGGAACAACTACACAAATGCTAACGCACTAGTCTTTCTGTAATGCTATTTGGACTGACCAAATGTCAGAAATGGTGCTAGAAGTATAACTGACATGGTCGGTTTCACTGCCAAGATCAATTGAAAAAAACTCTCGATAACTTTTGGGAGGAGAAATGGTAGTAGGTCCCACCTGATACATTAGATTTTGGTACCAATTCTAACATTTGGTTTGTTAAAAAATTATTTTCCCTCTACAAGTTCCCACGTTATTTTGGCTTCGTTCGAAAAAGGGTATTCGTCATCCAAGTCCACATTTTTTGATTTATTAGCTTCATTCTTAATAATAAAACATCAGTGTTGTTTGGACCGACCATTTTATAAAAGTGGTACCTGATGCTTATGTAGCAAGATGGGTCTCACTGCTGTGTAAGTTAGAAATTCCTTCAAAATATTTTTGGAAAGAAAAAAGTGGTGGTCTTACCTTACCACATAAGCATCTGGCACCACTTTTGTAAAATGGTCAGTCCAAAAAGTATTACTGATAATAAAAAGATGGGTCGTTCGGTAGTTATGTCTTTCTCCTCTTTGAATTCGTAAGTACGTGTATCCTTTTTTTATGTTTATTTAAATATATATATATATATCTTTAAGATCTCCTCCGGCCTGTACTGTAAAACCCTACTAGACAGGGTTTATCTAGAGAAATTCAAGTACATTTCTTGACTGCTCAATTATTGTTTCATTTAAAGGTATGGATGGAGTTCTTCATTATCTAGTGCAGTAAACCACCAGACAGGTTTTATCTACCTAGCTGCTAGATAGGTTAGAATTCAAGGACCTTAATTTCTTGCTTGTTTGTTATTTGGAATTCACTCTGTTTTTCTCTGAATAATCTCGACATCTGTCAAACTATAAAGCGACATGATATTTAAAAGTTAGGGTTTCGTCATTTCAGTCCATGCATCTGTACCTCTCTATTTCTGTCTCCTCGCCATGGTCCTTACTAGCTAGTCCGAAATGGTCAACAAGATATATGTATATATATTAGTAAAAGATACTAAGAAAGATTTAGAAAGAATATTTAGAAAATATTTATGAACCACACTTTGCGTGATTTATTATATAGATACATATGACTTAGGATTGGGGAACATACTTATTTAGAAATGTTATTGGCACGATCTATGTGAAGATCCATAAGGAGATAGATAATCCGATGGTATAATGATGTTCTCCTTACTATGTAGACTCTCTTCATATCCGTAGTGCTGTTTGGACCGACCATTTTATAAAAGTGGTACCCGATGCTTATGTAGCATGGTCGGTCCCACTGCCATGTAGCTTTGGGAGGGGAAAAGTGGTGGTCCCACCCTGCCACATAAACATCGGACACCACTTTTGTAAAATGGTCGGTCCAAAGGGTATTATTGTCTTTATATATAAAAATCATCCCGATCTAAAACTTTTAACCCCATTAAATTAATGTTGGTCTAAAGTTATTTGTAACAATTAATAGCCAGTTTATAAATCACACAATTTTTTATGGGGTTACAATTTTTTGAATGATGTGATTTTTTTATGAGGATGATCTGCATGCATGATGAGTACATCTTTGTTAAAAATCAGCCGATGGATCATCTCGATGTGAACTTTTATATAGACCGTATTCATAACATGTCTAAATAAGCATATTCCTTAATCCTAACTATATATCACTGTCCCACTCCGACCCATAAATTTTTTGAAAAATTATGATTTCAGAAAACTACATCTCTCCCAGCTCTCTGGCCGTACTCTAGCTAGTATAATATTTGATGGTAATTTGGTGTTACTGGTCCATGGCGGAACCAACAAGAAGCTTCCCCATCTCTTTCTTCTCTTTTAATGGGTTTTATCACACCCGCCCTTGATCGTTTTGTTGTGGTTTGCTATCTATCTTGTTAATGGATTTGTTGGGTTGGTTCCAACTGAGGAAGGTATATATATGGAAGAAGCTAGACTTTGTGACCAATGCATCTAATTACTTTAATCGATCAACCAATTACTTTTTTCTTAACTATACCTAATCCAATGGAATGGAAAGGTAAATACTTCTCCTCCCGCTTATTCTGTCCTCCAATCTTTTCCTGCATGACGTGGCAGTATCTTGGATTTGTATATTTTAATTAAAACGTATTTAATTAACAATATTGATACAGGTGTTAGGATTTTCATCCGTTGAATGTTTAGGATTCACCACAAACAACGACAAGCAAATACTAACACCAAAATAATAGAGAAAAGAGATAAAAGAAAACACACCACAAAGGGATTACAAAATAAGCCACACACTCAACTACTCTCACAAGCTTCTCTCTAGCTCGTTTCTCAAACTTCTCTCTCTATAATATTCTCTTAATCTTCAGACTCACAATCCTTTCAAGAAATCTCACACTCTCAATGTTATTTTTCTGAATGCTTTAGGCTAATGCCCTACTCCCATATTTATAGCCTCCAATAGGTATTCCAATCCTAGAAGGAAAAATGAATCCTAACTAAATATGAAAAGAAACCAACCTAAAATAGCAGTTCCCTCAAATACAAGAGAAAAAAAAAACCTTGATTGATTTTTCCAAAACTTCACAATAGGGACCGGCCTTTTAATCTGTTCACTTAGAAAGATTAAAAGGCCGTCTGAATAGTACCTCTTTTTAATTAATTTGTTTTGATTGTACGGGTTCACTTAGATACTCCCACAAATCAATGTAGGAAAGCATGCGTTAGCTAGGCGGGTTGAAATCCGGCGGATCCATGACATTATACTCTAATCCAATATGTTAATTGGTTTTCCTTCTTTTTATAGTTGTCTCACTTTTGCACAGTCCCCTACAGAATTTTTAATATTGTTCACCTGCTGCTTCTTCTTGGGAACTTGCTGCTTATAATGAACCTAGTACCCATTATTCATGAATCCAATATACTGATCATCAATATATATTCATTTGGTTGGACAGTTTATATATACAGATACGTGTCGTAGTAGATATCATATTAATTTGCAGATCAGCTAGGAAGAGAGGCCGGTACGTAGAGGCTAGTGGTGATTTGTTAATTTGTTCCGATCGATCATCATCTTATACACATATATATAACATATGGCCGAAGAAGCTAACGTGAGTAGTAGTAGTAGTAGTCAAGTTATTGAAAAGAAGAAGAAGAAGAATCCGCTCTCTTTGTTTTACAAAGATGCAAGGTACGTACCTTAATTAACTTGCTTAATGTTTTGCTAATTTGTTTACTTAATTATGATTTGATTTCGACTTCCGCCACGACGTACTAGTATCGGATTTAAATTATTGAAAATAATATTGATTGGTTGTGCGTTCGCTCATTATGAAATATCTGTTGTTGATGGCTGCACGCAGACTTGTTTTCAAAAAGGATGAGATTGGAATTGAAATAATGCGGATTGCATTTCCGGCTGCACTGGCTTTAGCAGCTGATCCAATTGCTTCTCTAATTGACACAGCATTCATTGGCCGGATAGGTTTGTATTTATAGCATTAGACATTTGTGACTATGGCTCTATTTGGTATGCACGAAAAATTTGGAGAATGCAAATTACTACAGTTGTGGTTGTGGTAGTTTGCATGGACAAATATGGCCATAGGTATCCTAACTAGTAGAGGAATACCATACCAAATAACTGATTTATCAATTTGACTAGGAATAACTGTAGATACAAATTTTTCATACATACCAAGCAAGGCCTATTACTATTTGCATAAATATTTCTTATTATTGTTGACGACTTAAATATTTTTAGTTTAAGGGTAATCAAAAGAAATTTATCTGATCTTGTGTCCCGTTTGCTATTTGGTGGTATGTATGGCCTCAAAGAAATAAAAAAAAAAATTTAACAGAAAGTTAAAGCCGTAGACACCATCATGAATGAAATCAAGAAATTGATTTTCTGTTAAGCTACTATTGATGATAGATTCAAGAATTATCATCTGACTCAGTTTATTTTTAATTGAAGAGATTTTTTTGTTTAGACATTGTGGCCCTACCACTTTCTTCTTGTTGTTTTCTTTTTCTCTTGTCTTTTCCTTCTAACTTTTGTTTGAGTGCCTTCTTTCGAATACTATTTTGCCTTCTTAAAAAAAAATTCACCCCTTTGTACATGTCCAACACTAGATAGTTGTTTATTTAACTTCATTGTTGCGTGTTTCTTCATTTAGGGGTCAGGCCTCAATTATACATGTCCACCCCTTTCTTCATTTTTCTTTTTTCTTTTTTTGATTTGATATCCATCCCTTTCTACTCCTTTTTTTATTTATTTTATTTTATTTATCGGATGTCCAACCCTTTGATTTTCTTATATAATATATTTTTAGTTATATATTACATGCAGGTTCGGTCGAGCTTGCTGCTGTAGGAGTTTCAATCGCGGTGTTCAATCAAGTATCAAAGGTTGCCATTTTCCCTCTTGTTAGTGTCACAACTTCTTTTGTGGCAGAGGAAGAAGCTGCAAGTAGATTGAACTCCGAAGAACAAGAACAAGAAACCGATAATCTAGAAAAAGGATTTCCTATAAACAATTGCAATGAAATGAAAGAGTTGATGTCATCATCATCATCATCAGATATTGGTATGCTAATAATAATAATAATGTTAAATACAATTAATACTGCTCGATCCGTCCATGCATGCATGTATATGTATAGTATATAATTATATAGGGGAGGGATAGACTCATGATTTTAACACAGATTTGGGACCCGGGTTAGAGATTGTCAAATGTCTGATTTTTTTTTTTTCAACCATATAAATCATCCTCATAAAAAACCAAGACCTTCATAGAATTTGGATTTAGTCCATTCCACTTACCAACTTTAATTTTTTAAGTTTAGCTCAATCAGGTATGCAATCAGCATACAATTAGTATGTTAAATTTTGGGTTAAATTTTTTAAAAATTTGTTGCCTAAAATGGAATTGAAAACACGACCCAGTATTAGGTTTTTTCTCATCATAACCCCAAATCATACGTTGTTCATGAGCTTATGATACGTGGTTTAAACTCTGTACATTAATTATGCTAAATGCGCGTGTTGTTCATGGAATCAGCAGATGCGATTAATAATAAGAGTACTACTAGTGAGCAAAAAATTTCATCTGCTGCTAGTATTGGTGTGAAAAAGGCGTCGGAACTGAAGAAGAAGAAGAAGAAGCATGTGAGGAAACATATTCCCTCAGCTACATCGGCACTGATTATTGGTGGCGTGCTTGGCCTTCTCCAAGCTGTACTTCTCATTTTCGGGGCAAAGCCTATCTTGAACTTCATGGGCGTTAAATCTGTAAGTCCGTAGTGCCCTGCTAGCTAGCTTCACTATCATGTGTATATCTAGAATTAACTCTCTCTCTCTCTCTCTCTCTCTCTCTCTCTATATATATATATATATATATATATATATATATAAAGTTTTGTGCATGTGTTTTACGTTATATTTATTTTATACGCAAGGTTTGTACTAAAGAAAGTATGAGCATAGAGAAGATCCAACGGCTTATTTTGATTTCCATGAAGAGGAGGTAATCCTAAAAAAAAATAAAAAATAAAATCAGCCCTTAAGTCATTCTTATGCAAGTCTCATAGACAAGTGTAAGCAAAGTGTAACAACCATAATAATAACATGTCATTTACTAATGTAAAAAGAGAGTAATTAGAGTACTTCAATTAATGGTATTTAATTTCTGGTATCTAACTAATGGTTAGTGGACTAATAACGCATAGTGTTTATTAAATACTAGGTATGCCCTTCATTGAGTATAGAATTTACTTTTTTTTTTTTTTTGAAATTTCATACCAAGTATGCCCTTCATTGTGTAGTATACAACACTTGGCCTCCACTTCACTTCTGAAAAATCAACAAAAATGATGGTTTTGGAAGTTTTCCCCAAAATTTTTTATTATACAACTCAAGTATTTATATTATATTATATAATAGTAATAGCGATAACCCATGCCTTCGGCACGATCAATAATTCGTTACACGTTTTCATTGTTTAAAAGCTGCTCTAATATATGCTAGTCTGCAATTTCGTGCATTCAACACATAGTCGACATGTCGAAAAAAAACTGCTCTAGCATATGCTAGTCCGCGATTTCGTGCATTCAACACATGTCATAATTAACACGCACTCAAAATGTTTTTTTTTTTTTTAAAAAAATTTTAGTATTAGTGTCTGGTCTCATTTTAATGAACTTCGCAAATAGTTTTCAAAAATATAAATTTTTCACAAACCAATTTGTAGATAACAAGTTATGACATTTTCACTTCTTTAAGAAAAATTAAGAGTACACAATTTTTTTCAAATTTGTGAGATTATAAATCTAGTTAAGACAACTCTGTTTTATTATATTATATATATATACCCAAACTGGGCATTACTACAGGGACACCAGATTTTGACATCTAATATTACATCTGCTTATTTTATTAATTGAAAATCAATCATAACAGTTATTAAAAAATATTAATTCTATTTCAGCCCCTCATACCACTTTTAAAAAGCAGATGTAATATTTTGATGTCAAATTCCGGTGTTATTCTAGTAAAACTCTACCCAAACTAGCTAGATTTAAGATCAAATTATGTATCATGTGCATGCCTGCAGGATTCACCAATGCTAAACCCAGCAAGACAGTACTTGACATTGAGGTCACTTGGGGCCCCAGCAATTCTTCTATCTTTGGCTATGCAAGGGATCTTTCGAGGTTTTAAGGATACAAAGACCCCTTTATATGCTACTGGTAAGCTAGCTATATATATAGGGTTTTTTTTTATTTGTCATTAATTCATATTCTTAGTTTCATTAATTTCAACTAATTAATAACAGTAGTATGTACATTAATTATAAATTTCAATTCTGATCTCTTAATTATTATTATTATTATTATTAATGCATGCAGTGGCAGGAGATGTAGCAAATATCATATTAGACCCAATACTTATGTTCGTTTTCCATTTGGGTGTCAGTGGTGCCGCCATTGCCCATATTATGTCTCAGTAAGTTAATTAATTAATTAATTAATTAATTATATATATGACTGCGATCGAGCAGCTTAATTATTCATTTTCCGTCCATTTTGGCTCACATACATAATTAAGTACTGATCGATCATATATGGTTCTTATATATGTATGTATATATAGGTACCTAATTTCAATACTATTATTGTGGAGATTAATGAAAAAAGTAGATCTATTACCTCCAAGTCTCAAAGAACTTCCGTTTCGACGTTTTTTCACAAGTGGTAAGATATATGCGCGTTTAATTATTAATTAGTGTTTTTTTTTTGGCAACATTTGTAAATTCAATAATGCTAGAGTTACAGAATTTGCTATAGAAGGCTAATCCGATGATTAATATATTTCACATACTCTCGTGATTCGCATCCCATCCCAAAGTGTTATGAATCTCACCGTAAATTATGCCTTCTGTACCAAATTCTATGACTTTTTCTGTAACCCTAGCACTGCCGTTGTAAATTATGCCTACTTAATTAACGTTCTCAATCGATCAGCTGCAGATTAATTAGACATTAATTAATTCAGTATTAATTATTAATCGATCTAGCTGCTAATTAATTTCTATTTGGTTGTTGGTACCACTGGCATGTAGGTTTTCTCTTGCTAGGGAGAGTAATAGCTGTGACATTCTGTGTGACACTGGCAGCATCACTGGCTGCACGCCATGGATCCATATCAATGGCTGCATTTCAAATCTGCTTGCAGATTTGGATGACAACTTCTCTCCTTGCTGATGGGCTGGCTATCGCTGCACAGGTACGTACACAATCCAATGCAACGCATTATTACTATTTTAAAAAGCTAGCTCAAAGTACTACCCCTCCGTCCTACACCCAATAGTCGAATCCACAATCTTCATAGTATGTAAATTACCACCACTTTCTTTACACTCATCCCACGATCTCCATATGCTTTTTGGCTATACTGACCTTGTTAACAACCACTTACTCTACACTAGATGCTCGAACTCACGACCTCCATAAATCTTTTGGTTCTAATACCATGTTAACAACCACAATGAATTAGAGATACGGTAAATAAATTAGCTAGGGAAAAAATGACGAAAAGATATTCCGTTTTTCATATATAATCTTTAAGATTTGGATAGTTAATTAATTTCTATTAAAAATTAATTTGTGCTTAAACTATATATTGTTTTGTTACTCTTTCAGGCAATACTTGCAACTGCATTTGCTGAAAATGATCTGGACAAGGCAACAGCCACTACTTCCCGGGTATTGCAGGTGCGTTAATTGCTTTTTATTCCAATTATAATTAAAAAAAAAATCAGCTAAATATTGTTAGGGCCCACACAAGCACAACTACACAATTCTTAACTACTTTCTCACTTGGGCTTGGGCCTAGATATAAGATTTTTATGTTAAAATGTCTCGATGCTTTGTAGTGGTGCAAGTGCAACCCATCCTTATATTTCACTAAATGTATCTTCTCGTAATCCATGTGGGACTATTCTAAAAGTTCTAATCGGCCACACCTTTAACACATATTTTCTTCTTTTGATGTTATGATTTTCTCTATACATGTGAAAAATGCTAAACTTACTGCATTTTCTTACTGTAAATCTTACTGCCTAGTCATCCCACGATTCTCAAATAATCTCAAACACCTCGTGATTTGCGTCATTCTCAAATTGACGCAAATACTCTCCTAAATAGCCTTTGCAATAAGATTGGCAGTACACTTTGCAGTAAGTATGACATCACCCATACGTGTGTTGACCGGCCTGCTTTAATTATCATATATGCATGCAGATGGGTATGGTCCTTGGTTTGGCACTTTCCATCATCATTGGAGTTGGGCTGCAGTTTGGATCAAGCTTGTTTACAAAAGACATTAACGTCATACACCTAATAAGCATAGGCGTCCCGGTATATTAAATTTTTTTTTTTTGTAAACATATATATATATATAATTTTTTAATTACATGAAACTGATTAATTAATTTGGTCTTTCTAATTTCTTGATCACTCATGATGATGATCAGTTTGTAGCAGCTACTCAACCAATCAATTCGTTAGCTTTTGTCTTCGATGGTGTTAACTTTGGAGCTTCTGATTTTGCATATACTGCTTACTCCATGGCAAGTAGCTAGTCATCGATTTAATTATATATATATTTAAGATGCTGATGTGTCGTTCTCTTTTCTGTTTCAATATTCATACAAATTAATTTTAATTGTTAATAAAAATTTTTTTTTTGGGGTTTCTTGATGCAGATTTTGGTATCCATATTGAGTATCCTTTCGTTGTTTCTTCTATCTCGGACTCATGGTTATGTCGGAATCTGGATTGCTCTCACCATTTATATGGTTCTGCGCATGTTTGCTGGTTTTTTTNACGTACACAATCCAATGCAACGCATTATTACTATTTTAAAAAGCTAGCTCAAAGTACTACCCCTCCGTCCTACACCCAATAGTCGAATCCACAATGCTCATACTATGTAAATTACCACCACTTTCTTTACACTCATCCCACGATCTCCATATGCTTTTTGGCTATACTGACCTTGTTAACAACCACTTACTCTACACTAGATGCTCGAACTCACGACCTCCATAAATCTTTTGGTTCTAATACCATGTTAACAACCACAATGAATTAGAGATACGGTAAATAAATTAGCTAGGGAAAAAATGACGAAAAGATATTCCGTTTTTCATATATAATCTTTAAGATTTGGATAGTTAATTAATTTCTATTAAAAATTAATTTGTGCTTAAACTATATATTGTTTTGTTACTCTTTCAGGCAATACTTGCAACTGCATTTGCTGAAAATGATCTGGACAAGGCAACAGCCACTACTTCCCGGGTATTGCAGGTGCGTTAATTGCTTTTTATTCCAATTATAATTAAAAAAAAAATCAGCTAAATATTGTTAGGGCCCACACAAGCACAACTACACAATTCTTAACTACTTTCTCACTTGGGCTTGGGCCTAGATATAAGATTTTTATGTTAAAATGTCTCGATGCTTTGTAGTGGTGCAAGTGCAACCCATCCTTATATTTCACTAAATGTATCTTCTCGTAATCCATGTGGGACTATTCTAAAAGTTCTAATCGGCCACACCTTTAACACATATTTTCTTCTTTTGATGTTATGATTTTCTCTATACATGTGAAAAATGCTAAACTTACTGCATTTTCTTACTGTAAATCTTACTGCCTAGTCATCCCACGATTCTCAAATAATCTCAAACACCTCGTGATTTGCGTCATTCTCAAATTGACGCAAATACTCTCCTAAATAGCCTTTGCAATAAGATTGGCAGTACACTTTGCAGTAAGTATGACATCACCCATACGTGTGTTGACCGGCCTGCTTTAATTATCATATATGCATGCAGATGGGTATGGTCCTTGGTTTGGCACTTTCCATCATCATTGGAGTTGGGCTGCAGTTTGGATCAAGCTTGTTTACAAAAGACATTAACGTCATACACCTAATAAGCATAGGCGTCCCGGTATATTAAATTTTTTTTTTTTGTAAACATATATATATATATAATTTTTTAATTACATGAAACTGATTAATTAATTTGGTCTTTCTAATTTCTTGATCACTCATGATGATGATCAGTTTGTAGCAGCTACTCAACCAATCAATTCGTTAGCTTTTGTCTTCGATGGTGTTAACTTTGGAGCTTCTGATTTTGCATATACTGCTTACTCCATGGCAAGTAGCTAGTCATCGATTTAATTATATATATATTTAAGATGCTGATGTGTCGTTCTCTTTTCTGTTTCAATATTCATACAAATTAATTTTAATTGTTAATAAAAATTTTTTTTTTGGGGTTTCTTGATGCAGATTTTGGTATCCATATTGAGTATCCTTTCGTTGTTTCTTCTATCTCGGACTCATGGTTATGTCGGAATCTGGATTGCTCTCACCATTTATATGGTTCTGCGCATGTTTGCTGGTTTTTTTAGGTAATTAATTATTTCCCTTAATTAAAATTAATTAAGATGAAATTAATATATGCATGGTTAATTTATTTAACAATTAATTTAATTAAGTTTAATTTCAATCAATGCAAGCTAGAAAAATTAATGACCTATATATTCTTATTTATTAATTAATAACATTTTTTTGACCTTTTGTTAATTTCTACTCAATCCTATATATTAATTATATATTAGGTTGAATTTAGAGTGTTGATGAAATTAAACTAGTTGATATCTCTTCCTAATTTATGAACTTTTAAGTATACCCTTATGTGTGAAGTTTTGGAAAAATCAATTAAAGTTTTAGAAACTTTCTTTCTCTTATATTTTAGGGAACTTCTATTTTAAGTGAGTTTCCTTTTTATATTTAGTTAGGATTCCCTTTTCCTTCTAGGATTGGGATACATATTGGAGGCTATAAATATAGAAGTAAGGCATTAGCTTAAAGCATTCAGAAAAATAACATTGAGAGTGTGAGATCTCTTGAAAGGGTTGTGAATCTGAAGATAGAGAGAAGAGTGTGAGAGCAATATTGTAGAAGAAGCAATATTGTAGAGAGAGAAGTTTGAGAAGCAAGCTAGAGAGAAGCTTGTGAGAGTAGTTGAGTGTGTGGCTTGCTTTGTAATCCCTTTGATCTTAGTGAAAGAAGTTGTTCTTTACCGTGGACGTAGCCAAAGAGTGGTGAACCACGTAAATCATTTGTGGTGTATTTCTATTTCTTTTCTCTATTATTTTCGTGTTAGTATTTACTTGTCATTGTTTGTGGTGAATTCTAAGCATACAACGGGCGAAAATCCTAACATTATGAACTAGTAAACGTACCAGAATCCCATCAGCATGACACTCTAGATATTTGGAAACTGTGATGCTACATCTACTGTCTACCTTATTACCTTACTACCTAGACTATTTAGGAGGGTATATACATCACTTTAGAAACTATGCGCAAATCACGAAGAGCGAGATTATAGTAAAACCTCGTGGGCTGACTAGGTAGTAAGAATAGCAGTAAGTCTTGCATTTTCCCTACTATTATTATTAGGCAGTAGGGATAACAATGCAATAATAATTATTATTATTAAGCAGAGAATTAATCAAACTACACTGATATTGGGTTTAGGATATTCTCCTCACCATGTTGATCATCCTTACCAAAATTTAGCAAATTCTAAAACTTGTAACCCCATTAACTGTTGATTAAAAATTATAAAAAAATAAAAAAATCAACGGCGATTGAGTTATTCATTAATTTTGTCATTTATTTCACTCAATAGATGATGGAGTTATAAGTTTTATAAAGGGCTGATTTTTTTTTAGGATGATCACTATCCTAACTTAAAATCAGCCTTTGAATTATTTATATATGGGCCCCATAAGCCAATGTACACTCAATGTATAAATAACAATGAATGTAGATACGCTCTATATTATTAAACTACTCTAACCTATGTACTCCCCTACCAATTTGCAGGATAGGGACTGGAACCGGACCTTGGCACTTTCTCAGGAGTTAATTGTTCCCCTTTTGTACGATAGGACATGTTTGTCATCTGTGTTTTTCTTCCATGATTTTTCTTTTTATTTTTACTGAAAACATCTATTGTGTTAAGATCCTTTTAGGACCACTGCTCTTATATATATATATATATTTTTATGGCTCTTCTTTTATCTTTTTAGTATTGTATCGTATCCATAATTGGTAAATTTTGTTGAATTAGAGCATCCACAGCCGTTGTATGCTAAATTTTTAGCCAATAGGTTATATTTAGCCGTAAAACATTGGGTAAAATTTGAAAACCAACTGATTGTTCGGCATTTTAGAATAAAATTCTTGAATTGCCCTTCCTTTGCAATCATACCACACATATCTATAACTTGGCTAGCAAGTTTTTATATTTTTAGTTTGTTTTGACAGCTTTATTAAGAAGTAATATATATATAAGAAGTTCCTAATACGAGATTGTTAACTTTAGCTCATTATTGGTGGTGATTCTGGTGAAGATTAATGGGTTTCGACCCTAAAGTACTATCTGTGTTAGGAATCCTAACCCCATAAAACGAAATAAAACAATGAAAGAAAGAGAAATTCGCACACACAATATTTCTAAGGAAAAAAATCCAAAATTGAGAAAATCTCTCAAACTGCACAAAATAATCTATAATAATCAAAAAATTTAGTAGAGTACAACACTCAACACTAGACAGAATACACCTCAATAGCCAGAATACAAAAAAATAGACTATAACGAGGGGTTTATATAGCCCTTTACAAGTATTGGAGTCCAAAAAAGATTAAAAATCCTAATTCTACTGGAAACAAGAAACCTTCTAAAGCTAGAAGTTCCCAAACATCACTTGGATCTACGCATGTGCACCAAAACATTCACGAACATGAAACCCTCTAAAACACGAAAACTGGCGATATAGGCAAACTGGCCACGGGACCTACCCGAGGTGGTGGCTAGAGGCCTTGGCCAGGGGTGGTGGCCGAAGGGCCTATCCTATCACTGGTCGTCTTCGTCAAGTCGAACGATCCCTTCCATGATCAGACTCCACACTACTCAACATTATGCTGGACTGGAAAGTAATTTTTAGTTTGTTTACCAATGTGGACTCTCTGTGGGTCTTGTATTTTTATATTGATAGTGTGACAACTAAATCCCATCTTTCCCATATGTGCATCTTTGATTGGTTTCATAAGATGGTTCGGTCTTCTTATAATTTATGGAGTTTCCACAAGAGGCGGGACAAAGACCTCTAAAATTGTATATGCGAGCTAAGTTTTTCACACACACCTAAAGGTTTCAGCCCCCCTTCTTTCATCTAAATTGATGCATTGTTATCCTCACTATACCCCAAATTTTTAAACTCTTTGTTGTAGCAATTGAGTTGTTTGGGTGCCCCCTAATATTACCAAGGTATAAAACTATGGAGATCATATGTTTTGTATCTCACAACTTGTGAGTACAGTGGACTTTTATTAGATATATGTATATATTGTTTACAACTTAATCAAAGAAAATATAATAGATATACATTTAGTTAGAAACTAACCAATAAAAATAAAGCCTAGAAACTAAAAGAGTTATCTACATGAACAGTATGTTACAATAGGATAACAAAGAGTTATCTGTATCAAATCTTCATACTTGATCTTCAAGTAACACAGTTGTCGTCGTGATGAGTATGGACCCACATAAGTTGTTGAAGCAATGGATTGATGTATATGTGAATCTTGTAGCTTACATGGACACGTTATGATGTGGCACCTATTGTGCATGCACTACATGCATGTGACATGCACTACGTGCATGGAAATATACTTAATACCCCCTCTCAAGTTGGAGGGGGAGAAGAAATTTGACAGACGCCCAACTTGCTAATTAAACGCTTAAATTAATCAGCCCCCAATGGTTTGGTGAAGATATCAACAAGTTGATCTTGAGATTTAATGTATTGAGGAGTAATCAAAGCAGATTGGATCTTTTCACGAACAACATAACCATCTATTTCAATGTGTTTCGTTTGTTCGTGAAAGATCAGATTCTCAACAATGTGATTAATAGTGGCCTGGCTATCACAAAAAACTAGAACAGGAGTTCGAATGCAAATTTGAAGATCACGAAATAAATATGACAACCATTGAATCTCAGCCGTTAAATTCGCGAGGCTCGATACTCAGCCTCCGCAGATGAGCAAGAAACCGTGGGTTGTTTCTTTGATTTCCAACTAATAGGCTATCGCCAAGCATTGTAAAATACCCAGTTGTGGAGCGACGTGTCATGGGACAACCCTCCCAATAGGAATCGGTGTATCCTTTTAGGGTCAGAGAACTGTTGGAAGAAAGTAGAAGGCCATGACCAATGGTTCCCTTTAAATAGCGTAGGATACGATTAGCAGCATCGAGACGAGTAGATCGAGGGGTCTGCATAAATTGACTTAGATAACTGACAATAAAGGTTATATCCGGTCGAGTCACAGTGAGATATAAAAGACGACCTATTAACCATTGAAATTAACTCGGATCAGGAAGAGGCTCACCATATTGAAGACGACCAAGGTCTTTAATTAAGAATTGAGATTCAAGACGAGATTTGAGAGAATAAATGGCATTATCGTCAGACCTAGTGATGATAATGTTATCAACATAAACTAGGACATATAAAGAAACGGAACCATATGATGTTATGTAAATAGTGAATAATCGGAAAGGGATTGAGTAAATCCTTCGGCGCGAAGAGCCGAGTAAAACTTGGTAAACTATTAAAGAGAGGCCTACTTTAGACCATAGAGAGATTTGTTGAGACGGCAAACGCGGGTATCCCATTTCTTGCTGAACCCAGGTGGAATCGACATATACACCTCCTCCGTCAAGTCACCTTGTAAAAAGGCATTGTTGACGTCAAGTTGGTAAAGGGACCAACCACGAATTGCAGCAAGGGAGAAAAGTACCCAAACGGTGACAAGTCTGGCCACTTAAGCAAACGTTTTATTGTAGTGGATACCCTTGAGTTGAGTATATCCTTTGGCAACCAAACAGGCTTTGTACAGTTCAATTGATCCATCAGATTTAACGTAACTTTGACTTTATAAATCCATTTGCATCCAATCGCCGATTTGTGAGAGGCAAAGGAGTTAACGTCTAAGTTTTATTGAATTTAAGAGCTTAGATCTCGTTGGACATAGCATCTCACCAATGAGAATGGCGCATAGCCTGAGTAAATATGGAGGGTTCCTCAGTAGTGAGAACACGAGTTAAAAAGGCTTCATGAGATGACAAAATTTGTCGAAGGATAGATAATTCATCAATGGATACGGGTATGATGCAGTACAACCTTGTACAATACACACATATTCCTTTAAATAAGGAGGTGGTTTACGTTCTTAGACTGGACAAGATGTAGGGACAAGCTCGGGAGAGATCCTACCGAGCTGGGAGGTGAAGAAGAAATGGACGAACTCGAGGTAACCAGAGAGATAAGTGATGATGGAAAGGTAGCAGCAGAAGGAGAGGAATCTAAAGTAGGTGTACATAGTTTGATTGGAGTGCACGTGCCAGGTGGCGTTGTGGTAGGAGGGACATCAGGACCAGTAGATGAATGAACACCCTTATCTAATGGAGGATAAGAAATATCGAAAAATACTCTATGAAAAACCACATCTCTGGAAACATAAATGGATTTGGATTCGATATCATAAACCGAATATTCGTTTTGGCCAAAAGGATATCCAACAAAAATCCCAGCCTTGGTTCGTTGATCAAATTTGTGCTTAATATTCTTGTTATGAGCATAGCAGAGGCACCCAAATACTCTTTTTGATAATCAGGTGGGGTACCCGTGAGAATTTCGTGGGGTGACTTATGAGATAAAATCAGTGTAGAAAGTTTATTTAATAGATATGTGGCAGGAAGGAGACATTTGCCCCAAAAAGATAGTAGGAGATTCGCTTGAAAATGGAGCGCCCTGGCAACATTGAGAAGGTGTCTGTGTTTGTGTTCCACCACCCCATTTTGTTGAGGGGTGGAGACACAACTTTGTTGATGAAGGACCCCATTTTCAGTAAAGCACGCCTAGAGTTCGTTATAGAGGAATTCAAATCTATTATCGGATCTAAATTTTTGAAGATGAGGCAGAAAAATATCCCCATTGCCAGACGAAACTTTGGATATTTTTTGAGAATATTGAGTCATGAAAAAATTAAAAAAAATACTTTAAGAATTTTAGTGTCTCAGATTTGACGTTCATGAGATAAACCCATATGCATCTCGTGTGATCATCAACAATGGTGAGAAAGTATTTAGCCCCATTGTGAGAAGGAAGTGAGAAGGGACCCCAAATATCATAGTGAATTAATTGAAACGGATAAGTAGAAGAAGAAATACTTTTACTAAATTTCAATTGAGTTTACTTTGCCCAAGGGCATGTAGAGTTTTTGGCAACCCCCCTTGGAATGCATGAAATCCCCACTCTCTTGACTAGTTTTTATACATAAGAGGCTGATCAATCCATCCTCCATCTTTACAATCGCACCGTAGTTAGTGTTTTTCTGATGCCGGTTGCGAGTGCGTCGTCGGAGAGCGGAGGGGCTCCGGCAACCACCGTAGTTACCCCTCCCATCTCCTTTGCCAATGTTCTATCCCATTCCCAGGCTCCACCTTGGGTACCTGAATACCGTCTATCTTTGAAAGATGGTATTCCGGCCATTAGATTCTCTCCTCATGACATGCTCCGGTCTGAGCAAAAGATGGCGCATGCGCTAATCCTTAAGTTTTCAGCAGGGAGACCCTCAATTACTGATATCAAAGCCCACATTGACTTGCATTGGGGGCTCACGGGGAGAATCGTTGTCGGAATTATTGANAGTGTTCTCCATATGTTCTCTCCTCTGTTACTATGTACAACCATAGAGATAGACTTTCAAGGTTGAAGATGATGTGAGTGTGCTGTTGGGAGTAGTTTAGAGAGTCGATCTCTAATGGATTCTCGTTGGTGTTCTACGATAAGTCTTGTAACATCCTTGATGTGTGTTTATCTGGTTGGTTAAGTAAGAAGCATTGTAATATGTTCTTGATAATAGTGGAAGTTTCTCCGGTGCGCTGATTTGGCCGTGGATGTATCCCGTGAGGGTGAACCACGTATATCTTGTGTTATGGTTGATGCTTGTTTTTATCTTCATCATTATATTTTCTTGTTGATTAATCGTTATTAAGTCTCAAGATCCTTAAGCCTGTTCCGCTGTGCGTCGGGGATGTGTCGTTGGTATGACGAAATTCCTAACAGGGCATACATCACAACTAATTGATAAATCAGAATGAATGAAATAAAAAGATTGAACTAAAAAATGAAATCGATCTAAACTAGGGTGGCCGAGGCGCCAAAGATCGAATGGCTTATTCTTAAGCAGCGAGAAAGCAAACGAAGTATTAAGATGATAGAGACTAGCAACTTGATGACCCCGACCAATCTTCGTCCTCGTGTGAGGGTTTTGAAAAATACAAGAAGTAGATGAAAATGAAACCACACAACCAAGTGACTTAGTTAATTGACTGATGGAAATGACATTAAACTCAAAACTTGAAATATGGTACACATTTGATGTTTTGAACGTGGGAGATAATATAACTTAATATGCTGAACATATACGAGGTTGCCATCTGGGAGTTGCACCGAACATGATTTAGGTGCGGAAATATAAGAACTAAAAAGAGATAGTAGAACAAATGTGGCGTGAAGCACCACTATCAATAACACAAGTTGATTCAAAGGTGGAGAATACTTTACCAGCAAGGTTAGCGGAAGTAATTAAAGGATCGCCATCAGTGGGTGGAGAGAGCAGCGCTAGGAGGCGTGAATAATGGTCTGAGGTGAAGGGTAACGTTAGATCTGCCGAGGAAGAAGATGGAGCAGCAACAAAGGTGGTGACAACGACAGTGACGGCTTTGGATTCAGCCTTCCATGGTGGAAAATCGTGTAAAATTGTGGCCCATAGTACAACATATATTTCCCTATTCAGTCTGGAAAATTGCCATTATGTATTAATTAGAAATCTTGTTGTCCCACATGTGTGAATAGAAGGGACTAAGTGTTTAAGGAATTAAGGTTTCTTGGTTGGGTGGTAATCCTAATATATTTAGTAAGTGTAGATTCTCTACAACTCTAGTTTCCTTGATGGGTTAGGAAAATCTAGGGTTACAGTTTATAAATAGAGAGGAGGTCAACTCTTAGCCTCATGCAATCTGAGCCCTATCATCTGCTAAAGGCATAAGGGTTGTAGGTTCTCCTCTGGTGAAAGCCTCCATTGGACTTCCGCGATTAAATCAGGTACGGCGATCAACTCTACTATTTATTTATTCAGTAAATCAGCATGCCTAGATCCATATATAAATACTAACATGTGGTATCAGAGCCGTGGATGTGTATGCGATTTATTGAATACATATTTGATCGTTCTTAATCAGCCTCTAAAATAGAACATGGCTCAAGTAGATCTGTAATTTCTAGTCATGATATTATTGTGGTTAATCACATTGATCGAGTACTATGTAGAAGTAATAGTAGTACTCTTCTTCACACTATTGGCATTAGGTTACTGTGAATAAATTTAAGTAATAAAGAAATTATTACTTAATCATTAAGTTTTGTTGAATAGTTGGTCAACTCAATTCCAATCTGATGATTTAATTTATGGGTACATGTTTTATATTTAATTAGTTATTCTGTGATGGTAATTAGATTTGGATGATGCACGGACATCGAAATCTATTTTGTGCGCACATCTAGTTTGTTGATTTGTTTGATATTCTTGTTTTCTGATAACCGGAGATGATTGAACTCAAAATTTTTGTGAAATTTCCTTACGGCATGGTGAATGTGTTTGATTTTCTAGAACCTTGTCTTAACTATTCAGATTGTTGGCTAATGTGTTTGAATCTCCTTGAAACTTTCTAAAAGCTTCTGGAGGTTTTTTTAGTATAAGATCTAGAACATCATATGTTTGTTAGGGCAAGATTAAGTTTCGATGAAATTTTGATCATGATGTATACTGGTTATTGATGGTTACCAAATAAGC
>MVGT01000440.1:95885-108986 GCA_002174775.1 Macleaya cordata
TTCTTGATTTTCTCTGTGTATATGATTATATGTCTATATTTTGTTTTGAAGATGTGTCTTTTATAGGAGGTAGATTATGGAGATGTTTGGAGAAGGTACTTCAAGTCGAAGTTCGGAGAATGATAAAATGGACAGAATGATGGCAATGATTGAACAGGTGGCAAAAAGTCAATCAGAAATGAGGACCCAGGTTATTGATATTTCAGATAGGCAAGCACGACTTGAGGCATTACCGCAGTCATCACAACAAGTTGAACCTCTAATTCAAAATCCAGTACAGCCACATATTCCACTTGTTGTTCAGAGAGAGGAAGTAATGGTTGAACCTGTAAACCATCAAGTTAGGAAGTTACTGGCAGAGTTCAACAAATTACGTCCAACATCATTCGGAGGATCTTCTGATCTAAATGCTGCAGAAAATTGGCTACTTGATATGGATTCTATGTTAGAACCAATGGAGTGCGATACTTTTCAGTGTGTGATGCTAGTCACTTTTATGCTTCGAGATGCAGCCAAGATATGGTGGAGGTCAGTGAAAGATGTCCAAACTGAGCCACTTGATTGGGCAAAATTTCGAGAGCTATTTCTACAAAAGTATGTGACTGAGAGTGCTCAAGACAGGAAGCATCAAGAATTTATGAATTTGGTACAAGGAAGTCTTACAATGAGTGAGTATGAGGAGAGGTTTACAGCTTTATCTCGATATGGTCCAGAACAAATCTCTNATTTATATCTTTCAAAATACTTAGTAAAATTAGAGTTTTCTTTTTCTGGTCACATATTTCCATGTTAGAAATCAATTTAAATCTTAATATATATATATATATGTTTCTCGAGTTGGGAGGGTTGCTTGGGTTGGCAATTATCTATGCCCATGCTTGCCCAAATTTGACTATGGGTTGGTAAAATAATGCCTATACTTGCCCAAATGCCCAGCAACCTTCGCTCATGCTTGCCCAAATATCGGGTCAATTTCGGGTTAGTCGGGTTGACCCAACCCAAGTCCGACCCCTAGTGAATATATCCTCATCCTAGATTTTTTTTTTAAACATAAGTTAAAACTTACCAAAAATCACAAAAAATATGGATTCAGCATTGATTTCACTCTAAACAAGACAAAAAAATTCAAACAAAAACCTCATTTTAACAAGACGAATATATAATTTTTGAACTTGATGTTCTTGCCCGACCGAACCAGAGAGAACATGAACAGAAGAAAAACTCCATTTGCTTGGTTTGGTGTTCATCGACTCGTTGTTTCCCTTTTGTTGTCCTTAGCGACATTTCAACGAGCTGCTGATCTTCTTCATCAAATTATCTTCTTAAACCTCCAACCGTTTCTTCAACTAGTTCTCTCCCTTTAAAGAAACTCTAAAAAAAAGTTAGGGGTGTTGAAACCTAACCAATAAGAGTTTTTAGGGTTTTGGGTTTTTTTTGGATTAGATCAATAGTTTTTTACCCACCAAAAGATAGCCCTTTGATTTTGTTGTATGCCCTTATCCAAATACAACAACCTTATAACTCGGTTACCCTTGTCTATTTTTTAGATGTCAACATCAACCTCCTTATTTAGGCTGCGTTAATTTATTCTTTGGTCCATATAAGTTGAAAAATTAGGATAAGGTATTGGAAGTGTCTAACTTAGAGTTTGGATCATGGATTCTCAATTGACTCCCTTTGAGAGTTAGATTGGCCCCTACTTTAAAAAGCTCCTAAAAAACTCGATTGTTTAGGGTCCACATGGGGATGAACCAATGGTTGATTTTTGGTATGGTGATGTCATCACTATGAAGGTCATCCTCAACTAAAAGCAGCCAATTCTAAAACCTCTAACCTATCAAAAGTTAGTTAAAAACCAACGGTCTAATTAATTTATATTTTACTGTTAATTTTGGACCAACGTTTAATGAGGCTAGAAATTATAGATGAAGGTAATTTTTGTTAGAAGGATCTTCAGGGGAGATCACCATCCTAAAAAAAAAAAAAAAAAAAATCATCCCTTAGTTCATCCCTATGTTAACTCTAAAAGATTGATTTACGATCTTTTTAAATCAAGAGTCAAACTAATTGGTAAAGAGAGTCAACTGTTAGTCCATGACCCGAACTTGAGCTTGGACACTTATAATTTCCTAACTTATATGGGACCCATAAGAAATTAACCATATAAGTTATTTATCTTTTAGTTGTAAGGAAACCTTGATAGATTGATTATTTGGAATAAAAAAAACCATTGCTCATTCTATAACCCTCTATATTTTCGTCTCTTTGATCATTCCCCTACGTATCTTCTCACCCATATGAGGATCTTCGTATCTTATTGCATATTTCATCTTTTTTGTTACACTCATTTTGAGTCGATACGAAGCAACATATGTTTTAAACAAAACGCATTATCGTTGGATCACTAACCCAAATAATATTTGAAACATTTTTGATCAAATAACGTTTAACAGTGTTGATGAGTAGTGCGAAATGTTTTTGTTAACCATGGTGTCCGGGCCAGCTTGCGCGCACCTCGACTAATCCAGGGGCCCTGTAGGGAGTCGGCCTTTTAACAATCCCCCAGTGGCCTTGAGGGGATTCGAACTGGTGACCTATGGGGAGCAAACCCACGGTCGAACCAGTCGAACAACCCCTCAAGGTTAGTGCGAAATGTTTTTTCATATAAAAGCAAAAGATAATAATTTTATTATTAATTTCTAAAAAAATAGGTAGCTGTCAATAAACACAAGCTAGAAAACATAATATGTGCCCCGGCCACACCTACATAACTCCAGGTACCCGAATTCGTTATAGTCCCCCTGTGATCAACAACAACCCCACGCCCCCCCCCATGAATTGGCTTTTCCTAAAGTCATGGAGGGTATATAGAAAATACCTTGTTTCCACATTGAATCAAAAACCGGGTGAAAGGGATAAAAAACCGCTAATTAGTATAAGGCCATCGAACCGGCCCAACTAAAAACTAGAGCTGTATGCATTGCTTTTGCCCTAAGTCAGCGCTCTCGAATATCTCCGTGTTCAAAGGGCTTATATCGCCCTCTATCAGTTTTATTACGGATACGAGATTCTTTAGGGGACAGTACAGCTTGCACACTGGTATTTTCTTGTTGGTGGTGCTCATCATCCACCTCACGCCATATACGGTTATAAAGGAGGGTCCTTCAACACTGGAATGTAAATGAGGAATTCAATTCATTTTCATTACAAGTTTCATTGTATCTATTTTAAAATATGTCGCCACTCAGACTCGAACTAAGTTGTTATAGCGCTTTATGCGCCTACTCTTAAAAAGAGCACTATTCTTTTTTAGTTAGGTGGTGTAACGACCCAAAATAATTTTGTTGACTTTGGTGAGTCAAGTTGAGTCGAGTCCAACGCTTCAATC
Organism: Macleaya cordata; assembly: GCA_002174775.1. Lineage (NCBI taxonomy): Eukaryota > Viridiplantae > Streptophyta > Magnoliopsida > Ranunculales > Papaveraceae > Macleaya > Macleaya cordata. Next base: position 99,274 of record MVGT01000440.1, read on the forward strand.
GTGGAACCTATTAGGTGTTAAAATAATTAAGTCTAGGATTAAATAATGAATTTTTTTTGGAGCATATTTTGAAGAATCGAATCATACGAATGGGTAGATCTCGAAAAGTTATTCAATTTCGACTACTCACGCGCGAAAATCGGACACTAAATGATCCCAAACGAAGGCCCGGAACACGATTTGGATTGGTACCGAAGGTACCCGCAATTTTGACGCGATTTTGACCACAATTTTGACAATTGTGCCTTAATTAGATGTGTATACACGGGCTATAATTGTGTGTGATGTATTAAATAATATTTTTTATAGTTTATACCCTGTGTGTACCTATCTATACCGTATGCTTTTACAACAAAAAATTTCCTTTAAATCTATCTCTTTATAAGGTGGATTGAATTTTTTTTTTACTTCCACCGTTTTTTTTTTAGACTTTAAGAGAGAGAGAACTCTCTTTTACAGGAGAGTTAAGAGAGGGAGAGAGAAAGAGGAAGAAGAAGATGATGATGTTGATGATGGTCCGATGCAGATCGTAGGAACAACATAATTTGTGGATTGAGGTATAAATTTGAAACCCTAGCTTTTTATTTTATTTTTAATTAGATATTTTATGTTGTTAATCTTAGTTTTCAATTTTACGGTTGATTTTTGTTAATAGTTTAAGGTTTGATTAGACCTTTCAAACTAATTGATGAAATTGATAATTGGGTAGGTTGATTTTGACACAAATTTATTGTTTTGGGTTAGATTGTAGATTCGGAGGTCTAAATCAATTAAGGAGGATATTTAGAGCAAATTAGGTTTATAATCGTAAAGCCCTTATTTAATTTGATAAGGACCTAGTTTGGGAGTTATTTGAAGAACTTGAGATTGATTTTGATTTTGTGGTTAGTTCTAGTGGATTGAATTTATTAGTGGTGGCAAATTCAAAAATTGAATTTTAGGTTCAATGATTTTGAGGTATTTGGTTTCCTCTTATTAATGTTAAAAAAGGATGACTAAAGGGACATGGACCCTTGTAGTGACTGTTTAGGTTAGAATTTAGATTCCTAGACTATTTTATATGAAATTAGTATAAATTGAGTTAAGTTTTGAAAGTGAATTAAATGTGTTGTTTACAGTTGGGAGTGTGTACTAATACCAGTACAGTAATTGGAGGAAATTAGTGCGGTAAAGAGAGCCCTGCGAGATTTGAGGTAGGAACTTATAAATACTTTCTTGTAGCCATTAAAGTGCTTTCACTGCTTTTATAGGGTTTAGATTTATAAATCAAATGTAATTATTTTGCAAAGCATGCATGATTTATTTGTGATGTCCTATTGATGCGAAAATCATTTTCTAAAAGTATAGTTTTACATAGTGATGTAAAACAGTAATAGTTATTTTTAAAATAACTAGATTCTAATAATTATATATATGAATGAGTTATATACATATATAAGTATATGGATGATTCTTTTCTTATTTATAGTTAAATAAACTACATTTCTAAAAGAATCNATCAATTTGTCATAGTGTTCATTGATGATATTCTGATTTACTCTAAGACTCAAGATGATCATGAAGAACATTTGAGAATTATTCTCCAAACTTTACGTGATCATAAACTTTATGGTAAATTCAGCAAATGTGAATTTTGGTTGAGTGAAGTAAAATTCCTTGGGCATGTTGTGTCAAGGAATGGAATTTCTATGGACCTTTCTAAAGTGGAGACTGTTCTAAATTGGCAGCGCCCTACATCAGTGACTGAAATATAGAGTTTCTTGGGACTTGCAGGATATTATCGTCGATTTGTCCAAGGATTTTCTAGTATCGCATCGTCACTGACACGGTTAACTCAGAAGGGTATTAAATTTGTGTGGTCTGATCAATGTGAATCTACTTTTCAGGAGTTGAAGACTCGCCTAACTACAACACATGTGTTAACAGTACCAACACCTAGAAAAAAGTATGTTATTTATATTGATGCATCTCGAATAGGACTTGGGTGTGTTTTAATGCAGAATGGTCACGCTATTGCTTATGCATTAAGACAATTAAATAATCACGAGAAGAATTATCCAACACATGATCTAGAATTAGCTGCAATTGTTTTTGCTTTGAAGATATGGAGACATTATTTGTATGGGGAGAAATTTGAACTTTACTCAGATCACAAAAGTCTCAAATATTTATTCTCTCAAAAGGAACTTAACATGAGACAGAGACGTTGGATGGAGTACCTAAATGATTACGACTTCACACTACATTATCACCCAGGTAAAGCAAATGTGGTTGTAGATGCACTTAGTCGTAAGAAAGAAGATATTCTTGCTCACATGATGGTAAAAGATTGGTTGTTATTAGATGCAGCTACATCATATAATCTGAATCCAATAAATAAAGACGGGTACAATAGTTATATGTCCTAGATGCAACTTCAGCCTACTTTAATACAGAAAATTATTAAAGCACAAGCTGAAAGCAGGGAACTTGCTAAGTACAAAGAAAAGGCTGCAGATACTGATAACGCTGATTGGGAGTTACATGCAGATAATAGTCTTCAGTTTAGGAATCGACTTTGGATACCTAAAAATGCACAATTGAGAAAAGAAATTTTAGATGAAGCTCATCGATCTCATTATACTATTCATCCTGGTAGCACTAAAATGCATAAGGATCTTGGCAGAAATTTTTGGTGGCCAGGAATGAAAAAGCATGTAGCTCAATGTCTGAAGCAATGTTTGACTTGTCAACAAGTAAAGGCTGAACATCGGAAGCCACCTGGTCTTCTCCAACCTTTATCAGTTCCAGGATGGAAGTGGGAACATGTAACAATAGATTTTGTTTCTGGTTTACCAAGAACTAGCGAAGGTATGGATTCNGATCGGCAATCTTTGCAAGTGGATGAAGATGTTTCCTATGAAGAAGGACCTATGCAAATTTTAAATCGAAGAGAAAAGATACTGCGAAATAAAATCATTCCTTTAATTAAAGTCTTATGGCGACATCATAATACAGAAGAAGCAACGTGGGAAAAGGAGTCTGATATGCTAGCTCAATACCTAGATCTCTTTAATTGAGGTACATTTTTAATTTCGAGGACGAAATTCTTATAAGGAAGGGAGAATGTAACGACCCAAAATAATTTTGTTGACTTTGGTGAGTCAAGTTGAGTCGAGTCCAACGCTTCAATCGTGGAACCTATTAGGTGTTAAAATAATTAAGTCTAGGATTAAATAATTAGCTTTTGTTCGGAGCATAGTTTGAAGAATCGAACCGTACGAATGGGTAGATCTCAAAAAGTTATTCAATTTCGACTACTCACGCGCGAAAATCGGACACTAAATAATCCCAAACCAAGGCCCGGAACACGATTTAGATTGGTACCGAAGGTACCCGTGATTTTGACTCGATTTTGACCACAACTTTGACAATTGTGCCTTAATTAGATGTGTATTCACGGGCTATAGTTGTGATGTATTAAATAATATTTTTTATAGTTTATACCCTATGTGTACCAATCTATACCGTATGCTTTTACAACAAAAAATTCCCTTTAAATCTATCTCTTTATAAGGTGGATTGAATTTTTTTTTTTACTTCCACCTTTTTTTTAGACTTTAAGAGAGAGAGAACTCTCTTTTACAGGAGAGTTAAGAGAGAGAGAGAGAGAGAAAGAGGAAGAAGAAGATGATGATGTTGATGATGGTCCGATGGAGATCGTAGGAACCACATAATTTGTGGATTGAGGTATAAATTTGAAACTCTAGCTTTTTATTTTATTTTTAATTAAATATTTTATGTTGTTAATCTTAGTTTTCAATTTTAGGGTTGATTTTTGTTAATAGTTTAAGGTTTGATTAGACCTTTCAAACCCTTAATTGATGAAATTAATAATTGGATACGTTGATTTTGACCCAAATTTATTGTTTTGGGTTAGATTGTAGATTCGGAGGTCTAAATCAATTGAGGAGGATATTTAGAGCAAATTGGGTTTATAATCCTAAAGCCCTTATTTAATTTGATAAGGACCTAATTTTGGAGTTATTTGAAGAACTTGAGATTGATTTTGATTTTGTAGTTAGTTCTAGTGGATTGAATTTATTAGTGGTGGCAAATTTAAAAATTGAATTTTAGGTTCAATGATTTTGAGGTATTTGGTTTCCTCTTATTAATGTTAAAAGAGGATGACTAAAGGGNCGGAGCATAGTTTGAAGAATCGAACCGTACGAATGGGTAGATCTCAAAAAGTTATTCAATTTCGACTACTCACGCGCGAAAATCGGACACTAAATAATCCCAAACCAAGGCCCGGAACACGATTTAGATTGGTACCGAAGGTACCCGTGATTTTGACTCGATTTTGACCACAACTTTGACAATTGTGCCTTAATTAGATGTGTATTCACGGGCTATAGTTGTGATGTATTAAATAATATTTTTTATAGTTTATACCCTATGTGTACCAATCTATACCGTATGCTTTTACAACAAAAAATTCCCTTTAAATCTATCTCTTTATAAGGTGGATTGAATTTTTTTTTTTACTTCCACCTTTTTTTTAGACTTTAAGAGAGAGAGAACTCTCTTTTACAGGAGAGTTAAGAGAGAGAGAGAGAGAGAAAGAGGAAGAAGAAGATGATGATGTTGATGATGGTCCGATGGAGATCGTAGGAACCACATAATTTGTGGATTGAGGTATAAATTTGAAACTCTAGCTTTTTATTTTATTTTTAATTAAATATTTTATGTTGTTAATCTTAGTTTTCAATTTTAGGGTTGATTTTTGTTAATAGTTTAAGGTTTGATTAGACCTTTCAAACCCTTAATTGATGAAATTAATAATTGGATACGTTGATTTTGACCCAAATTTATTGTTTTGGGTTAGATTGTAGATTCGGAGGTCTAAATCAATTGAGGAGGATATTTAGAGCAAATTGGGTTTATAATCCTAAAGCCCTTATTTAATTTGATAAGGACCTAATTTTGGAGTTATTTGAAGAACTTGAGATTGATTTTGATTTTGTAGTTAGTTCTAGTGGATTGAATTTATTAGTGGTGGCAAATTTAAAAATTGAATTTTAGGTTCAATGATTTTGAGGTATTTGGTTTCCTCTTATTAATGTTAAAAGAGGATGACTAAAGGGACCTGGACCCTTATAGTGACTATTTAGGTTAGAATTTAGATTCCTAGACTATTCTATATGAAATTAGTATGAATTGAGTTACGTTTTGAAAGTGAATTAAATATGTTGTTTACAGTTGGGAGTGTGTACTAATACCAGTACACTAATTGGAGAAAATTAGTGCGGTAAAGAGAGCCTTGCGGGATTTGAGGTAGGAACTTATAAATACTTTCTTGTAGCCATTAAAGTGTTTTCAATGATTTTATAGGGTTTAGATTTATAAATCAAATATAATTATTTTGCAAAGCATGCATGATTTATTTGTGATGTCCTATTGATGCGAAAATGATTTTCCAAAAGTATAGTTTTACATAGTGATGTAAAATAGTAATAGTTATTTTTAAAATAACTAGATTCTAATAATTATATATATGAATGAGTTATATACATATATAAGTATATGGATGATTCTTTTCTTATTTATAGTTAAATAAACTATATTTCCAAAAGAATCGAGATTTAATCGTTATCGAGCTTTAGGGATGGGTATATTTCCAAAACCAAATGGATTTTAGAGTTCTTATAATATATACATATACATATATATATATTTTACTTCCTTCCATATGTTGGGAGAAGTAGTTGTTTTAAGATGATGTGTGGGATGGAGGTTCCCAGTTGTTGGGTATGTGTTGGTGATTCCCTAGGTACGGGCTTTCCCCCGGAATATATACTATATATGTTATGCTGGGCTTTCCCCCGGCTAGGATTATTACCGGCTTTCCCCGGATTATATTACGGGCTTTCCCCCGATTACCCGGCTTTCCCCGGATTATATTACCGGCTTTCCCCGGAATAATATTAGTTGGGAGATCACAACATGTACATGGTTGTTAGTTTTTGTAGGAAAAAGGTATTTTCTACTACTAAAACTTATACTATTATACTATATATCTTTTGGTAATCTGAAAATGGATTTGTAATGCCTACACGAGCAAATCATTGAAGTTTTCCTAAAAACAATGGTTTGTTCCGTATTTTCATTATGTTTTCCTGTCTCATGACAGGAATGGGACTCTCATGATATAGGAAAACTATTGAAATCTAGGTTATTCTATTTCTCTTTTTGGAAAGCCTTGTTTGGATAGGTACGTGTATGATTCTAGAAATGGTGAGGTTAAATGCTTCCTAGATTAGGCGAAGACTTGAGGAGCGTACCAACTCCTGGATTATTTTAATGATCATTAAAATGTCTGCACGAGTCAAACGGCTGACTACAGCGACAACGGCTACATCGGCAAATTATGCTTAAGGATCCACCTGAACCCAAATCATGAGCCAGTGCGCGTCTCACAAAAACTGATAAATCAGTCGCTCGGTCGAAAATCAGGAATTAACGATGGGGTTCCACATCGGTTAAGTTGGAACACAATTTTGCTCACCGACTAGGAGCTGAAACATCTAGTCGTGGCCTCTTCACTCTAAGATGATTACACTACGCAATATTATGATGTGAGATGTTGTTAGTTTATATTTACTTGTATGGGTAAGTGAATGGTTATCGGTTTATGTTGTAGAACAAGTACCAACTACTTTTACATTACTGTATTATGATTTCTCGATTTTCTTTTAAAACCTGCATTGTCTTAAATTCATGTTAGTGACTATTTGTTAGTATTATAAGTTTCTTACTGAGCTTTTTGCTCAGATCCAGGAGATATTACTGCAGAGGGAAACGAGGATACAGGAGAGGATTGGTCGGACTATATCTATACCCTTTGAGGAGATTGATATAGGGAGTACGTCAACGATAGCTTTCTTACACTTGAGGTGTTGTATTTAGCCTTTTTGAGGTGCATGTTATCTTACTTGTTTTGTATATATTTTCTTAAGATATGTATATAAGACAAACACACTTATGTATATTATATCACTTAACTCAAGTTATCTATGTATATTATTAAGTGAGGCATCATTTTAGAATTGTGGTTTGAATCCAGCCTAGTGGATGACTAGGTATTATTATTTTGACGAAGTAAGGTAGACTAGTCTTGATGAGATGATATGACTATCGTGGATGATTGGAATGATTTAGAGATATTATTTGTGGATAAATCATCTCTTCTACAGGTTTATGACAGGTTGAGAACCCTGAAAATACAGGGGAAACTCTGGCGAATTTTCCGTTGGGCCTATCCATATTTTGAGGTGATTAATGATATAGATAGTTACTATGAGTTTAACTCTGATTAGGTTTGTAAGCCTTATTTAGGTTTGTTTAGTACTAATTAGTCACCTCATGTAGTAAGCCTAACGCCTCGAGATGCGACTCAATTTCTTAGAGATTGTGAGTTTCAAATTGGGGCGTTATAGGTGGTACTTCCCTTTCTTAGAGACCGTAAGAATCTGGTGGAATCGAAGGCCTACAGACAACAGGGGATCATTTGTCACCTAACCCTACCTACTTCAGTAAGGCTGGAACCAAAAAAGATATGGTTCCACACACATGAGACATGCAGAAAGTATAAGATGACTAGTACACTGCTGAAAGCGAATTCGATCCTATAGTCATCTTCTTTGTTCGATAAATGCAAAGTGGAAAGAGCCTCCAAGAAAATGTATGCGAGTTAGCGCAACGGCTTTTGTGCCTTAGTTAGGTATGCCCATCCATTACTTATTCCCTGTGATAGGTTTATCAGATCTAATGAATGAAGGCATTCCCCTCATTCTGATGGTTGGATAACCGATAGTTGATATCAGAAAGTAACTCGACTGCCACAATTACAATTCACTGCTCGCATAGGCTTTGAAGCCAACTTCAAAAGGCTAGCACGCTAGCATGTATAAACTTTGAAGTCATAGCTTGCTACTGAAAAACGTAATGGGCTAGCCTGGGTAGCTGCGCTCGAAAAGCTTCGCTCATTGCTGTTAAGCTTGGCTTTGTGGTTCCTTTCCATTAGCGCTTGCTTGTTTTTTCATCATCATAACAAATCGAATGAAACCTAGCGAAAAAGAAGTGGAACAATTAGAAGAACGCATCTCTTGGTTGGATAGCTATAGAGTGAAAAATGGATCTTGGTGCTCCAAAAATCAGGAAACACTAGTTCAATAATGAAGTGAGTAAGATTCTCTATGTCCTCCATTCTTTCATTTCTATCAGTATAACGTTCAATCAACCGGCCCCCACTAGAAGCCCGCACGACGGGCTATTAGCTTAGTAGAAAGCGTGCCCCTGATAATTGTGTCGTTGTGCCTGGGATTTGAGGGCTCTCAACCACATGGATAGTTCAATGTGTTCATCAACACCTGACCCATAGAACAAGTGAATATTCATGTACTACTCCTTATTGGTCCTGATAGTCAGAGGAGGTTAGGTTAGCTGAAAGATGGTTATAGGTTCAAGGACACAAGGTGACCTTGCTTTTTCATTTTTTTCCTCAAATCAAACCAAATTAAGCAATAAGAAAATATGTTTTAACTTCTAAGGGTAAATCAGGCGGGGATCTATAAATCCAATCCCGCTTTAATAATGGTGGTTGAATAGGGATAAAAAAATAAAAAAGTGGAACCCCTTAGCCAAGTCAACAAAATGCAACCGGCGATGGTCAAATTATGACGGCAATTAAAAGACCATGTCCCGATCGAAAGATGGTCGCTAGCACACATGATCACAACACCACTCTCTTTCTCTTTCTTTCCCTTTCTCTTTTCTTAATCTCTCTTTCTTACTTTTTTTTGTTTGAGCTAGGGGTGTGCGGCGGATCGAAACCATTGACTTTCGGCCGATCCGCAACCGATCCAATGTTTAGTTGGTTGCTAAAATCCCCATCCGTTTTGATCCACCTGGACATCCCATCCAATCCACCCCGATCCAATTATGATTGGACTGGATGGGATCGATTTCATCGGTTAAGGCATCATTTAATGATAAAACAGTAAGATTTACAAACAAAAACATAATAACATTTTGTCTTTTACCAAAAAAATCCAGCAACATTATTACACTGATTTCAGTTGTAATTCCTTAATAAAAATCGTAATATGCAACCCCAAATGAAGCCCTAATTTGTTTACCTTCTTTACATATTATCATCTACTCATTTCAATCATCCATGATTTACAAAGAGGAAGAAAAAAATGGAACCTTTACTGATCTACATAAAAGAAATTCGATTGAAGACTGTAGTGGCCAGATTCCGCTATCAGGCCCAGTGGCCTGCCGACCGAAAGGGTTGTACATTTACCAGGCCCAGAAGCCCACTGTCAGGTCCAGAAGCCCAATAGTCTAAGACCAATTCTATGGTCCATACGCCAAGGGCAGATAAGGATTGACTAATTCAAACTGGGAGTTCAGTCCACGCAGGACTCCCTAACCGCCATCATATCTTCCTGAAGATATTGACTAATTCAAACAGGAGTTCAGTCCACGCAGGACTCCCTAACCGCCATCATATCTTCCTGAAGATATTGACTAATTCAAGTAAGGAGCTCAGTCTTCACGAAACCCTATAACCGCCAAAATATCTTCCTGAGATAGGGGAAATTATCCCGAAGCTCAGGGCAACTGGATTGGATTCCCTTCCTATAAAAGGGAACAAGGGGGGCTCT
>MVGT01000440.1:115647-136386 GCA_002174775.1 Macleaya cordata
TCGGTGTCAGAGTTATGGTCACCGTCGTCGCCCACACACATTTCTTCATAGAGTGCGATGGCTTCATCAGGGTCCCAGTCAGCACTCTTTCCGGCCTTGAACTCTTTCATAAGCTCGGCCCTCGTCTTGAGTATTGAGTCTAGAGCAACAGATTCGAGCTGCTCTAGTAGGCTGGCGTTTTTTGAGCGTTCGGCCGCCAAATCGGTCTGCAGCTGTTTCCGTTCTGCTTCAAGCTCGGCACGAGCCTTCTCGGATCCGGCCAAAGCAATAGACCTATCGGATTTAAGAACCCTCAGCCGCTCGCATTCGGCTCGAATGGAGTGATTGGTCGATTGCAACGACCTGACCTTCCGGTCGAGTGTCACGTTGTTCGATTGGAGGAAGAGCACGCTTTGGAGAGACTGCAAAAGAAAATAGGAAACTAAATCAATTAAGTATGAGAAATAGATCATGATGTGTTAACTTATGAGGCCTACCTTGAAAGCTTCAGCAACTGCGTAGTCAGAAGCTGCGCTCGGGCCAAGTTCCTTGAGCCTTGATTCGTCCGACGGGAAGAGCAACTTCTCGACCGATCCCTTGATAGCAGCAGGGTCGGAGTAAACAGAAATGTCGTTTGGGAACGACAGTGTGATCGCGTCCTCAGCCAAATCGGCAGACTCGACCCTGCGCCTCTTGCCAGTCGCTGGGCTCGACTCTACAGGGTCTTGAGAGCGCGGTGGCGAGAAGCTACCCTCAACCACGTCAGTTGAAGTCTCGACCGGTTGTTTGGCAAGAGACTTCTTTTTCTTGAGCAGCCTTGATCGCATTCGAGCTGCAGCTTCCTCGGCAGACGGGATTTGGAAGGTCTTCGTCATTTGGTAGTCTGCAAAGACCCGTTCTCGAGGGGTTAGGTGCTTGATAAATGTGAACTTGTACTCTAGCAGCTCGAGCGCTCTGATTGTAAGGATGATAAACAACGTGCTTAGGACTCTAGGTAGAGGGGTACCTTCTAGGTCCTTAATCGATTCCGACCACAGACGACTCGAAGATAGGCGATCTTCAGATAGTAGAACTCTCCAATCTCGTTCGGACTCGGGTACAGCGAGGATTTGATGAGTTCGCTCGACAACTGCAGAACTGAGCACTGGCGCTTGGTTGAACTTTCGCCCTACAAAGAAAAACAAAAAATAAGAATTCAGTCGACAGGGAATTGAAACTCAATTTGCAAAATATTTTACCTATCACTCGCCAAGAGTTGGGGATATCCGATTCCGAATTCGACCCGAGGACCAGTCGACCTTTGGCCAGGAAGTAGCCCTCCTTCCAATTGCGATCATTGGTCGTCAAGCGACATACTAAGTGCTCCCGTCCAACTCGGAGCACAAACTGGTAACGACCTTTTTCCTTGTCATGCTCCTTCAAGAAGTAGGAGTATAACACTTCCTGTAGGTCGATCGCAATTCCCCTTTGTTCGCCCAGTGCCTCGAGCCCGAGCAACAGCCTCCACCCATTCGGCATCAGTTGGCTCGGTGCAATCTCGAAGTGGCTCAATACCTCTCGTACCAGTTTCGGGATTGGCAGTCGAAGTCCATGAAGGAAAGACATTTCATAGAGGAAGGTCCACCCAGGGACGTCCCAGTCGATTCGCTCGTGTCCTGAGGGAGCCCTCAGCTGCACAGACTCTGGGATTCGATAGGTGATGCGCAGTCTAGTCATGTCAGACGAATCAAGTCTTGATCGAGGGTTGATAGGAAGTATGTCCTGTGGTCGACTGCGTCCCATGGAGTCGACATCCTCGTTACCGTCCATTCTATCTCCTCTGCAGTCGGCTGTAGCTTCTAATATGCCAAAATCAGGAAGACCGGATCTCGGGGCAGCAGTCGACTCGACCACTCTGGTCGACTGCATCAAAGTTTCAGAAAAGAACTCGGGGATCGGCTCGGCTATAGTGACCGCATCCGCCCCTGCTTCTTGCTGCACGTGACTCGCAGTCGGCGAGTCTTGACGACTGCTGCTTGAACTCGACTCGGAGAAGGAGCGTATGGTAACCGAAAGGTTTTTTAAAAAAAAAAAGGGGGGGAACTGACAATTCTAGATCTTACCGTTGCCGAAAAAAGAACCCTACCGGCCGAAATTGATGCCAGGAAAAACTGGAAACAAGCTGGAAAGAAAGAAAACAGCTTTTTGGCAAAAACAAAGAAAGAAAACAGGTTTTGGGCAAAAACAAAGAAAAATGACAGATTTTTGGGCAAAAATAAGGGAAGAAAAACAGGTTTTGCGCGAAAGGAATGGAGGAAAAGGAAACTTTCAAAAAAAAAAAACAAAGGAAAAAGAAGCAGAAGAAAGTCCGGGGAAAAGTAAAAAGATTTCAAGAGGAGTAAAAGAAAAAGAGAAACGAAAACAAGGAGATGAAGAGGGAAACTCACCGGAAAAATTTCGCCGCAGCAAAGGGAATCTTGAAAGCCGGAAAACAAAGGAAACGTCGCTGAAGTTTTTCTCGCCTTCTCCTCTCTGTGAAAATGCTAAGTGAGGAAGAAGAAAAGAGCACTTTCCTATTTCAAAGCACGACTTTAAAAGTGGGACACGTGTCAAGACTTCAATGGGCGGGACTTACGAAAAGCCGCCCTCACTGTCAGGCAATGAATCGTTTCGCATGCCAGAACATAAGGCGAATAAGAGGGCGCCACGTAATGAAAAACTAAACGGTTACCATCCTTCTAGACCTTTCATCTTCAAGCTGAGTCGAACCCAGAGTGAGGCCGAGTGCGATTACGATAGGGAAATGGTTACACTGACCCCAGCAAGGTCCCACTCTAACTCGAAGGTCGACTGCGAACAGGCACCACGTGCCTAAAGTTGCAGTCGACATACTGGGAGTAGGCACCACGTGTCTAAAGTTGCACTCGACATCCTACGTTGATTGCTTCCATGCTCAATGCTCCTAAGCTGCCGTCGACATTGTACGTTGGCTGCTACCAGGCACTATATGCCTTGGGTTACAATCGACGTCATCGGTCGACCGCGTCCGAGTACCATGCGCCCAGGCGTCCGAGTACCATGCGCCCAAGCTCGCAGTCGACATCCATGGTCGACTGCGTCCATGCACTGTGCTCCAATGTCGACTGTCGACATATCAGTACATCAAGACCAACTCTCGCCTTCGGTTATTATCGTCAACCCCGTAGTCGACATTAATGGTCGACTGCTTTGAACCTCGGAATGAAAGGGCTTCCACTCGGACACAATGGTCGACTATCTCTGAACAAAGGTCTATATCGAACCACATCGATCGATCATTACTCTCAAACTCAGGAACTCCTGACTTAGAGAGTGGGGGACAAACTGTAGTGGCCAGATTCCGCTATCAGGCCCAGTGGCCTGCCGACCGAAAGGGTTGTACATTTACCAGGCCCAGAAGCCCACTGTCAGGTCCAGAAGCCCAATAGTCTAAGACCAATTCTATGGTCCATACGCCAAGGGCAGATAAGGATTGACTAATTCAAACTGGGAGTTCAGTCCACGCAGGACTCCCTAACCGCCATCATATCTTCCTGAAGATATTGACTAATTCAAACAGGAGTTCAGTCCACGCAGGACTCCCTAACCGCCATCATATCTTCCTGAAGATATTGACTAATTCAAGTAAGGAGCTCAGTCTTCACGAAACCCTATAACCGCCAAAATATCTTCCTGAGATAGGGGAAATTATCCCGAAGCTCAGGGCAACTGGATTGGATTCCCTTCCTATAAAAGGGAACAAGGGGGGCTCTATCAAAGGACTTCTACGGACTACTGACTCTCTCACTCCCTCTCACTCTCTAAAAGAAACTCACCGCGACTTGAGAACATTGAGAACTCCGTCACTTAATCAATCTTCCCCCAGGGAGAAGGCACCACCAAGCCAGAGGCTCAGCAACTAAGATCCCGTCTTTTACCACACCCGGCCACGATCTACTAGAATAGGTGATACAGATCCATTCTTCTCCTTTAATTTTCGTTTAATTAATTTTTCCAAACAATCTGACTTGACCGTCGGAGACCCTTAGGCCGGCACCACCCCGGCGCCAAGGAATCTTCACGGTCCTTCCATTTTTTCTTCCTGTGCAGATTGTCGGTGCCCTGATCTAAAACTACTTGTGGAATCTACGGTCTACAAAGACCTAATTTACAAAATAAAAGAAGTCTTAGAAGAACAAGAAAAAAGAAGAATGATGGAGTCTAGATCGATAGATTCGATACATATCACAGGGTATGCAGCCGCTGGTTAAAAACGATTTGGTTGATGGGGGAGGAGAGATGGAGTGGAGAGGCGTCTGAATTTGTCGGCGATGCTTCTTGTTCTTGAGGTGAGAAGTGAGAACAATAGAGTTGGGGCCACCGTCGATGTCTAGGGTTTGAGTGTGAGTTTCATTGTTTGAGAGAGTGACACTAGAGATAGAGAGAGAAAGAAAAGAATATGAATGGGTTTAAGGCTGGGTATTTTGCTCTTTTAGAGTTTTTAAGGTTGAGTTTTATAAAATTACCCTTAGGACTTGTATAAATTACAGCATATTATATAATATTATAAAAGCAGTCACTTAATAAGATCGGGTCAGTTTATGAACAATTTCGAAGCATGGGATCCACCAGCCGATCCACTAACGTTGGATTTAGAAAGTTGATAACCGATCCGCCCCGACCAACCGAACTGATTGGTTTCGATCCAATATAAATTGGATTGATTTGGTCGGTTTGGATTATAAATGCACGGCCCTAGTTTGAGCAATCAAAAGACAATTGTTGAGTTTTAATATATATATATATATATATATTAGTTGGCAATCAATTGTTGATCGCTCGGACCATTTGATGATTGTCTCGACCATTCGATGGTCACCGCGACTATCTTTTCAGTGCTCCGGACATTTCTTCATCACTCCCTTAGGGATCTGATGGTGTAGGAATCACACTAAACCTCCATCAATCCTCTAAATAAAGATCTAAGAATCCTACTAGACTTGCCCTGGGGACCATAAATAAATTTTTTTTTTTTTTTAAAAAAAAGCTCTGTACGCAGGATTCGTGCAATCAAAACGGTCCATCTAATTAAGGTTTTTCTTTTGTTTTTTTGTGCATATACAAGCAACCACTAGTCCTCATTTAGAACACCAAAAATCATTTTATCAGTATAGTATCAATTTAGTTCTTTTTAAGGGTTAGTATTGGATAATGGGGATTACTAAATCATCCTAAGAGAAGCAACAATTGCAGAAAACAAAATACTGGCCCACAAAATGCTAAGCTGTCAAAGCCAGTAGACTGAGTGCCTAAAAAGTTCTCTCTCTCAGTTCTCTCGTGTCCACAACCCAGGTTGTCATGTTAACTAACTCCTCTATCATCAAAGGCTCCCCATACGCTTCTCTAATAATAGATTAAGGATGGGTTATGTTTGACAAGAAAAAGAAAAAAAGTTGGGACAGTTCGCCAACCACAAGTGGACTTGCTTCCAAATTAGTTTTCAATTCACCTGATCCTTCTAAAAGCAACCAAACATTCTCTTCTCACTAATAAAGCAAACATCAATCAAGAACCACAGTGGGACCTAACATTCACAGTAGAGATTAAATGTTAATTCAAACAAATAAAGACAAACCCCACTTATAATGAAGCATTATCTTATCATCGCATAACCCTAAAACCCATCCCCCTCCTCCCCTCTTTTATAGATTAAAAAAAGTAAGATCCACATATCCTCCAATTCAAGAAAAACAAATACATATAATAATACAAATACATATATATATCTGATCTCCTGTAAAAGAGAAAAGGACTGCAAGAATCCAAAACACTATCCCCCTATATTGGGATCCACCACAGCAGCACATAAAGGTTCCCATACTTTCTTAAAACCCACGAATCAAAAACCATTTTCCAATGGGGACAGAGAAAGGTCGAGAGAGATTGAGAGAGGTTAATAAGACCCACACAGAGAAAAAGACAGGTATACATAATACATGTAGAGAGAGATGTAGAGAGAGAGGGGGAAAGAGTAAATTGGAGATTGAGACAGGCAAATATGGAGGGAAAAAATAAAGGTATTGAAATAATAAACATAAAAATCTGAATAAGGTTACATCATTTGAAGGAACATATGCCCCTCCACCCACCCAACCACCCACTCCCTTTTATTTTTTTCTTTGCATCCTCTCCCCACTAGAAGAAGACCCCACCGGATTCTTTTTATCACATTGGACACGTCAGCAAGCGTGCCCTCTTTCCAGGAGGACCTGGTCAAGAAAAAAAACCATACAAAGAACAACTTCCCAAGACGACAAAAAAAAAAAAAAAAAATTTACCCTCCCTGTTACCCATCTTCCCCACACACCACAACTTGAGAAACCCTAAGTTACTGGTTCAATGGAAGATGATGATAAAAATAATAAGTCAAAGAAGAAGAAGAACAACAATGCGAACATAAAAAGAAGCTCTTAGTTTCATTTCAATCAATGAAACAAATATTAGCTCATTTTAGCAGAGATATGAAAAAACTGAAACGAAACAGGAATCTAACCCAAAAAAAAAATCCAAAATGTTGGTAGAAAAAAAAATACCTAACCAGGGCAAGGTCCTTTGGGTTTCACCCAGAGAGAGGCTTTTTCCACCCTTTTTTCTTGACATCAGCTGTAAAAATAATAAAAATGATGGTGCAAAATGAATTTCTAGTCCCTTTTTTTCTTTATTTTTACCATCCCATCCTCTTTCCCTTTCTTTGTTACTGTTGTTACCCTTCTTTACCTTCTTCATCTCCTTCCAACCAACAAGCCCAAAAAGAATATTATTTACTAAAATCATTTTCCATTACTAAATCCCCCATCAGAACTCTCTGTAAAAGCTTTTGATTTTTAGGTAACCAGCGGATCAAGCTGCATCTGCTCAAGCCAAGCTCCCAAGACTGAATGGTCCATGTTGGACTCACCCTGAGAATTCAGATTTGAACCCTCACCTGAGGATGCACCACCACCACCACCACCAGCCAAGGATGGAACTGTTAGCTTCTCTTTCATCTCCGGTGGGGACTCCTTCACCAATGTTTGAACCCATGACAGATCAGGTTCCTCGCCATTGTTACCCATTTCCGTGGATGAAGCTCCTCTTCGGAACCTACCCAATTCATCCCCATGAACAGTCCAATCTAACTTCCCGGTGGGGGAACCCCATTTCGACCAGGAATTTACAGGAGACCCTACAACCCCAACGGCATTCGATCCAAGTTCACGTGAGCTAAGACTGCGTAGCTGTTGCTGCTGTTTCTCACGTTGAGCGAATGCGGATAAACGAGAGCCCATTGGGGAGAGAGTTTCCATACTTCGGGGTGACATCCTTCCTGGAGATGATAAACCAAAGGAGTTCTGCAAGAGAGGGTGGTGATCAACATTTTTGGGGGAAAAAACACTCGTGTTGATTGGTGATAACATGCTCTGCTGCTGCTGGAATTGATTGAGGATGTTAGATTTGTGTGATGGGGAGAAGGCTGCAGCAGCCTGATCAGAATAACGAGGAGACAACGATATTTCAGCAGTGAAGAGGTCTTCAAGATTTGATGGAGTTAGGGTTTTTGTTCGAATCGGACGATTTAGAGAAGATGAAGAACTAAGTCGTGGCTGCTGAGACAAGCAGGCCAAATCATTTAAGAGCTGCTGGTGTTGTATTTCAAAATCCAAGTTGTAGTCATCTGCTGGAATGTCTCTTGCATTTAGAGAAGATCTCAGTCGACTGGATTGAAGATTGCTTCCAGGAAGGTGCAAGGTTGGAACATTTGGCTGCGGCCATGCCAAGGATGAATGAGATATGCCATTGGCTGATGGGGACATAGGTGGTGTGAATGGTGAAGGTGACATGACCGAGACTGAAGATGGAGAACCAGGCAAGAGGCTCATGGCTGCAGCCATATCCATTACGGTAGCCGCAGAGGCAGTCGACCGGGGTGAAGGAACAGCAGAACCTGTTGAAACATAGAGGGGCCGAAGCTCATCTGATGTGTGCGCAAAGAAGCAAACCCGTCTCATGCAGCTTGTACCATCTTTGCAAAGCCTTGTTCTGTACTGGGCTGGGTGGAGCCAGCATTCAAAAACTCCATGTGCATATTCACACATATCACCTCTCCGGCATGCACCCTTTCTGAAATCTGGACATGGAACACAGCTATAATGGAACTTCCTCGGGTCCCTCCTCCGAGCGTTTTCACCAGGGTGAACAAATGGGCACTCTGTCCAATCATGGGAATAGGCTCGAGAACAAGGACGAACCTTGAACGAGAACATTCGAAACTCATCAGTAGCATAAATGCTGTTCTTGATGTCAGGGAGAGATGGATCTATGGGATATTCTTTCTTCTCTGGTGCTGATGAAACAGGTAAATCATTCAACTTAATTGTCATAGGAGAAGACGTCGAATCAGACGCAGATGAGGGAGATCCATTATCTGGTGATGATGAGAGAGGCGGCGAACTGGTAATTGAAGTAGCTGTGGAGATTCTTAGATTACATTCACTAGATGGAGCATCAGAAGAACCACGGTTGTTTGTAAGGAGTTCTTCAAGGGCAGTTTTCAAGTCGGGGAACCTTGGAGAAACAACAATGACATCAGCAGGCCGACGACCATCTGCATCCACAGAATTCACATTTGCACCCGAATGTAAAAGAAGCTTCACAACATCAATAGCATTTACAGATCCACCTGAGGCAGCACAGTGAAGGGCAGTGCTCCTATCTGGGCCACAGGAACAATTCACATCAGCTTGAGATAGAGCGAGTATGAGCTTTAGGACATCGACACTGCCATATGTGGCAGCAACCATCAGAGGAGTTCTATGCTCAAGGACCATCTGTTTTGAGCCCTTCTGACGGCCATACCAGAGCTCAATCTCATCAACAGCTGAGATATCACGCTCAATCAATCTCTTAAATCCATCAAGGTCATTGTTAGCAGCAAGCTCAAGCAAGCTACATAAAGAAACGTCAGTTTCTACAGTCAGGTGATTCATGTCCTTATTGGTAGTTTTGCTATCTTCCAAAGGAGAAGGAGAAGGAGAAGGCGGAGAAGAAGATGGAGATGGAGATGGAGACGATCTAGAGGACGACGTATTGGATTTTAAGCTCTCCGGACCACCACACATAATTTGATTAGCTGGAAATCCACCTGGATAAACATGACCCACTACTATCAAAATTCAATAACTAAAACCCCTTCCAAGAAAATCAACTTTAAAATTACAAGAACTTAAAAACATCAGACAGCAAAATCGAAAAACCTCATCAGAAAAATAGCTTGATAAGATGCCAGATGCCAGAAACCAAAAAACAGGAAAAAGGCATACAAACAAACACAAATTCAGGGATTAAGAAAAGCAACCATCAAAGATAACAATATCACATACAGAGATGAAAAAAGCATCAAATTTCATAATAGGATCTGCGAAAATATCTTAAGATGAAAATGAGAAAGGAAACACAAAATCATGAAGGAATGTTCAAAGAATAATTTCATGTAGGCTGAGAAACTTACATATCAATAACCACTGACAAAGCATACTAAAAAGATAAAACAGAATTAGCTAAGTTGTGAAACCCTAGCTTGTGTCAGCATACTAAAAAACGAGAAACTGATTGTAGAGAGATTTCAAGACTGTTTGTAAATACTAAAAAGGATCGACACAATATCATTCAACCCAAAAATTAACTAAGATAAACCAGTAGAAATCGATCCAAAAAACAATAAAGTCTCTGAGAGGAAAATTTGTCACAAAAAAAAAAACATGATGGGGAATCAAGGATAAGAATATCACTGTACTTTTCCATATGGATCTCAATGAGTACTAAAAAACGCGATTTTGGATTAAAAAAATGGGAATACTCAAGGATCGGACATGAAAAGATCATCAGACACTAGTTACTCGAAACAGCTAAAGATATACAAAGAAAAAAACGCAGAAATCAGCATAAAACAACCATCAAGCATCACTAATTCATATCAACTGGACATGCAACAAAAAACTGCAAATTTTCTACAGAGATCAGCAAAAAACAATCATCAAGCACCATTTGTTCACATCAGCTAAATATCGATTTACATATCGGAGGATTTCAACAGGAGAAAACACAGATATCAGCATGAAACGATCATAAAAACACACAAACTCAAATCAACAAATCTCGAACATTTTTTTTTAAAAGTGAAAGGCATGATGAAATTGATCCTCAAAAGATGCTTCGATTACAATAAAACTTACCGATTTCCAGTCTGTGAAGATGAAACAGCTACGACAGAAAAGGAAACGCCATTAAAGTTCACAGATCTGCACAGAACTCCATCAAGAAACATTCAACAATCGAATCTTTAATCAGAGAGAAAAACCTAGAGAGAGAAAATCTAGAGAGAGAAACAATCTCCTTCGTTGGAAACTCGCCGATATACAGTCAAAAAATGACAAAACAGATGAAAAGAAAGGGAACAGAAGCTACTCTTTCTCTCTAGCTAAATCCAAATTAAAATGAAATGAAACGCTCAAATTTTGGATAAATTTGAAATGAATAAATGAACCCCACTCTCTCTCTCTCTCTCTTCTCTTTCTCTCCCTTACTTTCCCACTTTCTCTCTCTAAAACTCTCAAGTCTCACTTGGGCGGGGAGCGGGGAAATGAAATTTCATTGAAATTCAAAACAAATTCACTCCAAATGGACTTAAATTCGCGAATTTTCAAACGAGGGTGGAAACCGGTTTGACAGGTTGAAAGGTTGGTGGTTTTAACTGGTTAGGTGGACCTGGAGCAGAGGTGTCCGGTTTTTTTGTTGGTGGGGAAAGGAAGTGACGACCGGATGAAGAGGTAACCACGCGTGCGTGTCTGAATCTGAGGATTTAATTTTAGGTTGGATTGGAATCTAGAGTCGCGTCCGCGAATCAGAGAGGTCCAGTTAAGGGGAGGACTGGAGTACGAGCGGACTTGAGGGCAGTAGTCAAATTTGATTTAATTTTGGGAGTCAAATCGAGGTGAAAAAGGCGTGGAGCACCAAGGACACTAATAATAAAAAGAGAGAAAAAGACTTATTAAAAATAACAAAATGTTATAATTTCTACATTATTTGTGTAAGTGCAAATACAAGAGTAGCGAAGATATGAAAAAAGTGAGAGATTTCTTATTAACTTTCATAATTTTGAGTTTTGCTAGAATAACACCAAAATTTGACACCAAAATATTACATCAGCTTTTTAAAAGTGGTATGAAGGGCTGAATTAGAATTAATATTTTTTCAGCAACTATTCTGATTGGTTTTCAATCAATAAAATAAACAGATGTAATCTTTGATGTCAAAATCAGGTGTCCCTCTAGTACTGCCCCATAATTTTTTCATACATACAACATAAGAGAATTCCATATATTTATAGGGGTGGGTGCATGATAGAAGGCACCCTTACATGAAACCTTAGAGGAGGTGGCATATACATGCCATCGGTCTAAGGTGGACAGCCACCTCCATCTACTTATAACACTCCCCCTTGGATGTCTACCATTCTAAGATAGTTGTCTCATTAAAAACTTTGACCAAGAAAAATCTAGAGGGACAAAAATCTGATGAAGGGAAAAATAGTACAACATAGAACACCTTAGAATAGAGTTGGACTCGCATATGCTGCCTCGTTAAAAACTTTGGCAAGGAAAACCCAAAGGGACAAAACATTGACAAAGAAAAAATAGTACAGCGCGATAAGGTCCAAATAAGATAAATGTTGGCATTGGTATACTCCCCCTGATTGAGCAGTCTTTCATATTAGTCTGCTTGATAATACATACGTCTCATGCCAATTCCATAAACCAGCTTTCTGAATGTTGTTGTTGGCAGAGATTTGGTGAATAGATCAGCATAATTCTCATATGATTGTATCTGCTGGATATCAATCTCATAGTTCTTATGGAGATAGTGAGAATAAAAGAGCTTCGGTAAAATATGCTTGGTTCTATCACCTTTGATATATCCATCTGTGACTTGTGATATACATGCAGCATTATCCTACAAAATAACTGTTGGAACATTAGTTATGGAGGAGAGATCACAAGAACTTCTGATGTGTCCGATGAGTGATCTAAGCCAAGAGAATGTTATACCTCCGCTTGTAAAAATATAGCCAGATTGGGAGATAGCTTTGTAGGGATCGGAGAGATATTCGGCATCAGTGTATCCCATTATCTGAGAGCCATTGGAGGAGTTTTTCAGATAAAATAGCCCCATGTCTGTAGTTCCGCAGAGATAACAGAGAATCTGTTTTACACCTGTCCAATGTCTTATTGTCAATGCAGAACTAAACCTGACTAACAAAATTACAACAAATGCAATGTCTGGTCTGGTACATTGTGTTAAGTACATCAATGCGCCGATTACACTTAAATATGGTATTTTTGGACCAAGTAGTGCTTCATTATCTTTCTTTGGGTGAAATGGATCTTTCTCGGCATTGAGAGATCTCACAACCATAGGAGTACTCAATGGATGTGCTTTGTCCATATTAAAACGCTTCAAGATCTTTTCAGTATATGTTGTTTGATGGACCAATATTCCACTTGAGTTATGCTCGATCTGCAAGCCGAGACAAAATTTCATTTTTCTGAGATCTTTTATCTCGAATTCTTTTTTCAAATATTCTGCAGCTTTACGAAGCTCTTTAGGAGTCCCGATTAAATTGATATCATCGACGTACACATCGATAATAGCAAATCCAGATTCTGTTTTCTTAATTAAAATGTATGGGCAAATGGGATTGATTACATATTCTTCCTTTATCAAGTATTCACTAAGGCGATTATACCACATTCGCCCAGATTGCTTCAATCCACATAGGGATCTTTTGAACTTAAGTGAATACAAATGGCGTGGTTTCCCTCATGTAAAAATAACCTTCAAAGACTTTCATATAAATATCTATTTTTAACTTTCCGTACAGATATACAGTAACTACGTCCATTAGATGCATGTCGAGTCTTTCTAAGACTACCAGACTAATCAGATATCTGAAAGTAATTGCATCCATAACAAGAAAATATGTTTATTCATAATCAATCCCAAGTCTCTGCGAGAAACCTTATGCCATGAGTCATACTTTATAGTGAACGACTTCGTTTTCTCATTGCATTTTCTTACAAAGACCCATTTGTATCCCACTGGGTTCACATTAATAGGTGTTGGTACAACAGGTCCAAACACATCATGCTTTGCAAGGAAAGCCAACTCTGCTTAGATGGCTTCTTTCTATTTTAGCCAATCAATTCTATGTCGACATTCCTTTATAGAATGTGGCCCAATGCCATCATTTTCTATAATGATTTTAGTAGCTACTGATAAAGAAAATATATCGTCGACAATTATTTCATTACGATCTCACATTTCTCCAGTGCATGCATAATTTATAGAGATTTCCTTATTTACAGGTACATGTTCCTCTCCTAGGGATTTGCCTTCTTGAAGAGGCATTTCTTTAAAAAATGTAGATCGTTCTATTATATTTTCTCCTGTAGTATTTACAAGTATTGATTGGCATTTCTTCTTCCTAGGAACAGAATCTTTTGAACCAAGTGATCGTCCACGCTTCAGGTGTAACACCCTGGATCCCGGGTAGACCCGAAAAGTGAAATCTGAAACCTGACATGTTAGTGCGGAAATAAGAAAAACAACGGTCTTATATTTTGTTTTAAACAAATGTGGCTACCAAAAGAAACTGGAACACTTCTAATAGATTTTCATAGTTATAACATTAACAGTCTTAGTCTCTAATACAACCGATAAGAAAGAAAATCCAACTAAGATGTCCAAAGAAAATATAAGCTTAAACATAGTCATTCCACTCTTGGTTACATCTAGAATTAGAACTTAACAATGAGGATATTCTTAAACATGTCTCAAAAAGAGAATTAAGCATTTCAACAACTAGAATAACAAGGAACATGCATCTATAAGCAGTGTATAAATTCCAAGTAAGCAACTAAAGCTTTAAGTGTCAAATCTGCGTAGTTCGTCTATCACCTCAATTCTATTTAAGTACCTGCAGTGGTTATCAACAACAATGAGAAAACTCAATAGGTTCATCTCCCCACCCCTAACAGGCAGCGGTTAAGCACGAAGTGATAAAACTGGAAACAGAAGTTGAGAGTTCCTGAAAAGAACCGTTCTGAAAACCACGATTCAGTTAACCATAAAAGGAAAGTCTTATGCAAGTTTTTCAATTTTGACCTTTGGATTCGGAAACCACTTCACCCATTCTTATTTTGATCTTTAGTTCGGGGACCACTGTCATCGATGGTGGGGTATCTACCCCAAGGGAAACTCACTGTCCCAGTTATAAGGGTGTCTATAGAGCCTTAGCTCTTATGGGATTCAGATCCTATGATAACGCATCATGAACTCGTCAAGCATACCACTTCGAAAATCAATTTTTCTTGGACTCATTCTAAAAACTGAGTTCAAAATGCGATAAATATTGAAAAATCACGATGCCACTTGTTACAACAAAACCAGGTTTAGTTATGCAGTACTATAATTATTCATTTAAACCTCGAAACAACCATATGAAAATGTGATAACCGACGCAAAGTCTGACCTTGGGAAATGTCACATAAGTTGTTTAACCCTCAAAACAGTATGCGAGCAACATAAAACTCCGAAATCAGACCTCAAACCCAGGTTACGAAAACGTTAAATATATAATGGTTCGTCAAAGCTTCAGGAAAATAATTTAGCATGCACGTGCACACCTTGCGCTAGAAGTTTGATCATTTAAATGTTACACAACATACACATATATATATGGTTTGAGAAATTAAACAATGAAAAGGAGAACCAATGGCATTTTTAGACGGACTACATGATGAGCATAAGTTGTACACAAGATTAATTTTTGAGAAGCTGGTATACTGACCAACCCAGCTCTAAATGATCCCAAATTTATGCCAAAGGTACTCTTATGTGTTATGAAGGCAAAAGGACTGAAACCACTTGATTTGGAACTATAAAGAAAAAGATATGCCTATTTTAGTACACATTGTATAGTAAAACCGGGAAATAAGTTTTGATGACGTACAATTTATCAAAAACAGCCGATGTGGCTTATTTAAAAATCATATTTCAAATATTCTATGGGCATTAGAAAGATAATAGATATATCAAGAATTCTTGTTCAGAACACCAAACCAGAAGATAAATCGAGCCAAAAGAAAAATACCGATCTTTAAGGTTTTCTCAACAAAATAGATTTTGTCATGACTCATAGGTTAAATTTTGAAATTAAAAACACATAACAAACAAGCTCCAAAAATTCTAATATTTTTACAGCAGATAGACAGACATCTCACAAGGGTTTAGAGCTTAGAATCACTCAATTTGGATCCATAACGAGGAAGTTGTGGTCAATTTAGAGGTGGTTGTGCAGTAAAACTGGGAATTCACAATTCAATATCGAAATATATGAAATCAGGTCGCATAGGTCTAGGTATTCATGTGAGCATGATGTATATGTATATAATGCAAGGAAATCACTACTTATATAGATCTGGAAAATATTTGCATTCATTTAATAACAAGGTAAGCAAGAACAGGTTGTATACCTTCAATGGACGTTTAGGTATGAGTGTATCAGTTTACATAAATCCAAGGATTTGTGTGGGTTTATACTATAAAATATAATAAGGTTAGGTAACACACAAATTTCGGGATAGGTTTACATATTGTAATGAGATCAAGTCACACGAGATTTCAAGGATTAATTTGGGTATATATGTAGTACATGAAATTAGGTTATAAAACAATCCAGAATCAATTTGGGCATATATTATATTATATGATGTGATGTAACGAGATTAGACCACATAAGAATTCAAGAGTTGATTTATATAAGATATAAGGGTCGAACATATAAAATCAGCCCAATCACACATATATTGAGTACTTGAAAATCAGTCCGCTTTAATAAATTGAATAAGATGACACAACGTTATTTCATATGGTGTTCCAAAACGTTACAATCATATGGGCAAATCATCTTCAAACATGTATGCGTGTAAACATAAAATGGCACATGCGATGTCCATGGAATCATGATGGAAAAATGTATGTACACATACATTAAAGCAATTGAGTAGAATCCATAGAGTTGTAACAAAACTACATGATATGTACATCGATGAAAACAAAACTCTAACCCATTAGAGATGGTTCAATGAGACCTACCGTGTGCGATAAAATTCTAAGGTTTGTGGGAAAGGTAGCTGGTCCTCTCCAAGGTTAGATTTTCCTTCCTTCTCTTTCTTTTCCCTTTTTCTCTTTCTCTCACACACTCTCTCTCTCCTACACGGTTTATAAAGTGGAGGTTTAGGTGTCCATCCTTATTTTCTTATTCTTGTGCTAATTTATATAGATAGCGAGGGTGGTGTTTGGTCTTCCCATAAAGGTTACGAGAGAAAGAAAACTCTCCTCAACCCATGATGTGTTGTGCATGCACTTGTTAGTGAGATGGGAGTTATAAGAATAGCAAAAGAGTTTTTGTTACAATGGGGTCTATCAAATTAGATATGTACAAGAGGGTCTTGGGTCAAGATCAAATACTCCTTCACCTTCCATCGTTGACTAGTCACCCCATGTACATACATATATGCATATAATATATTTTTGTGTGCCAAAGTTATAATATTCTAATGATATAATAATAATAACACTAATAAAAATAATAATAACAATAACCACAATTACTAATAACAATTGAAATGCTTCAAAATTCTAACTAATGTTTAGGGTC
This sequence comes from Macleaya cordata, assembly GCA_002174775.1. Classification (NCBI taxonomy): domain Eukaryota; kingdom Viridiplantae; phylum Streptophyta; class Magnoliopsida; order Ranunculales; family Papaveraceae; genus Macleaya; species Macleaya cordata. The sequence goes on from MVGT01000440.1 coordinate 132,440, forward strand.
TGCTAAATAACATAGTTGTAGACACCAATTTTCGCCCCGGAACTCTAAACATCAAAAATTCAGTGTGAAATGCGAGATCAGGCTTCAACCACCTCTAATTCAACCCAATCAATCATTGCACCAACTCAATTTGATATTCCCCCAACTCAATTTTTGCCCAATTTGGCCCAAATCGGGCCTAATTGAACGAATCGGGTGAAAACCTCCAAAATTCGGACTTAGATTGACTTTAATTGGACCACATCAGGGTTCATTGACCCTTGACTTAACTCAATTGAGTCCCGCATTAACTCAATTTAACTTCATTGAGTTTAATTTGGCTCAAAATTGAGCCTAATTAAAGGATTTAGTGAAAATCCCCAAAATTACTCCCAATTTGGCTTTAAGTTGACCACTTTAGGGTTCCCCCGGCTTAATTAAAACTTAATTAGTCCTTAATTGATGTTCAAGATCAAGAAATTTCAAAAATTTAATAGAAATTGGACTTAATTTGGGTTTAAAATAAAAAATCGAAACCAAAATCAGAGTTGGGATGAACCCGGAACCATTTTGCAAAGGGGAGAGAATCGTTAGAGTCAGATCTGGGCAAATTTGACGGCTAGCAGAAAACGGCCCTCCATAAGCCTTTGGGTGTGTGGGGGTTGATTTTCAAGTCACTACACCATAAAAAATGGTAAAAAATGTGCTGGAATCTTTTCACACAGGCATGAAATGAAAAATATAAAAATGTAATCTTGTAGATCATGGAAAAATACACAAAATGGGCTCCAGAATGAGTAAAAAATGTAGTGAAATGAAGAAATTATGATAGTTTGAATACACACCTTAAATGTGTTCGATGAAATGCCTAAATGAAGTTTAATGTGTAGAAATGTTTTTTTGCCAATTTTGCATTAATACTTTATTTTGTTTAGATTCAAGTGATACCTTAGTTTTAGGTGAACCACTAGGATTTACTTTAAAAACTTGTCACTTTTGATGGTGTGCCTTAGAAATCAACCAATAATGAGAATAAAACTTCAAATAAGCTTTATGGGCTTGGCAAGCCCATTCTCAAACAAGCCCACTCTACATTTTGTGGAGTGTTGGGCTTGTTTCATGAGTTTTAAACTCATTTCTTAGAATTGGATTTCATAAACCTATTTCTTTGTGTTGGCCTAGCAAGAACACATCTTGGCTTAGGCCCACCTTTATCTTTTGGGCTTGAAATGCCTAAACCCTATTTCAAAACCCTAACCAAGTAAATAAAATTGAACTAGGTTTCTTTCTCTTAGATTAGTTAATCTAAGTTAGGCTCTTCAGTCTTAGAATTGCGTTAGTTCTAAGGTTTTGTGTGCTAATTTTGGAATTAGGTTGGGAATTCACCTAAACTCGTCCAAATGTGATCACCATGGACTGGCACACCTAAGTATGGCATGCGTGCCTACGCCATGTCGATGGTCTTGCACACTCGATTAGTTGGGTTAATTCTTAGACTAACTCCGCCTTTGCAACAATCAAGATTTGAAAAACAAAGAAAAAAATAATGTTTTCTACTAATCAAAGCATTTTGCATTAGATTTTAGATCATGCTTGACGGTAGGGATTAGAAATTCTAGTTAGGACTTTAGATCTTCCTTAAAGCATATCATTTAATCATTTTGCATTCAATTTCAGATCATGCTTAACGTTAGGGATTAGAAATCCTAGTTAGGACTCTAGATCTTCCCTAAAACATAGCATCAGCATTTGCATTAAAACTTGGATCATGCTTAACGCTAGGGATTAGAAATCCTAGTTAGGACTCTAGATCTTCCCTAAAGCATATCACTTAACCAAGTCATTTGCATTAGAATTTGGATCATGCTTAACGCTAGGGATTAGAAATCCTAGTTAGGACTCTAGATCTTCCCTAAAGCATGTCACTTAGTTGAAGCATTTGCATTTGAAATTTAGATCATGTTTAACGCTAAGGATTAGAAATTCTAGTTAGGACTTCTAGATCTTCCCTAAGACATATAATTCATTTTTTCAAAGAAAGAGCATCTCGTTACCACGTGTATCCAAGTTTATACGTGTCTTCGAAGAAATTCTAGTTGGGTCACGAGCATAACTTATTTGCACGTGTCATCGTTTTCCAAAAAAAAAATACTCATATACTATGAGTGCGTACACGTGGCTTCCCAGTTAGTCGCATGTATTTTGAGTACGTATGTAGGCCCCAGTATTCCCATATACAACTCATGGTCATGTGTATTCTACCTCATGTGTAAATGGCCCAGGGTCCATTTACACTTCTTTGTAGGACTAGTCCGTTGTGCATCACAGTTTGCATAGTCGTGATGAATCCCCCTTATTTTCTCGTTGGCTGTGAAGAGAAGTTTGCGACCAATATTGCTTGTTTGTAAATAGACGAAAGTCTGTTTGCAATCCCGTGACATGTAGGTTCGAGTCTACATGTTAAAGTATTTTTTTTAATTTGCCCCAAAACCTCAATTGCATGAAACATATACTTGACGGGCTTTGTAACGACCCAAAATAATTTAGTTGACCAGTCAATGTCATTTCGAGTCAATTAGAGTCTAATCCAACGATTTGACCGTGAAACCAATTAATTGTTAAAATAATTAAGCTTAGTGTTTAAATAATTAAACTTGAAATTAAATAAATGAGTTTTTGATCGGAGGGTAATTTGAAGAATCGAACCGTACGAATGGATAGATCTCGAAAAGTTATTCAATTTCGACTACTCACGCAAAAATCGGACACCGAATGATCCCAAATCAAGGCCCGGAACACGATTTGGATTGGTACCGAAGGTACCCGCGATTTTGACTTTGATTTTGACCATTAAACTTTATTTAATTGTGTATATATACTATATATATGTATTGGTATGTATTGGGTGATGTATTATAGAGTAATTTTATAAATCTTTCTATTGTATACACTTAATTTGTATGTATGAGCATACACCTTAGTATAATCTATATAGTTATTTATTTTTTTAATTTTAAAGTTTTGTTTTTTTTTTTTAACCCTTTCCCCCACCGCCCTGTTTAGAGTTATAAGGGAGAGAGAAAACTCTCCATACAGGAGAGTTAAGGGAGAGACGGGAGAGAGTGGAGAGAAGGAGAGAAAGAGGAGGAGAGAGAGAGAACGAGAAGGAGAGAGGGAAAGAGAGAGAAAGAGAAGGAGAGAAGGAGAAAGAGAGAGAAAGAGAAGGAGAGAGAGAGAAAGAGAAGGAGAGAAGGAGAGAGAGAATGAGAGAGAGAGAAAGAGGAAGAAGAAGATGATGACGATGGTCCGATGAAAATCGCAGGGACCATTTAATTTGAGGGTTGAGGTATAATTTGAAACCCTAGCCTTTCAGTTTGTTTTAATTAGGTATATTATGTTGTTAATCTTAGTTTTTAATTTTAGGGTTAATTTTGTTAATAGTTTAAGATTTGATTAGGCCTTTCAGACCCTTAATTGATGAAATTGATAATTGGGAAGGTTGATTTTGGCCCAAATTTATTATTTTAGGTTAGATTGTGGATTCAGAGGTCTATATTAATTGAGAAGGATATTTAGAGTAAATTGGGTTGTAGTCCTAAAGCCCTTATTTAATTTGATAAGGACCTGGACCCTCGTAGTGACTGTTTAGGTTAGAATCTAGATTGCTAGGCTATTCTACATAGAATTAGTATGAATTGAATTAAGTTTTGAAAGTGGATTAAATGTGTTATTTGTAGTTGGGAGTGTGTACTAATACCAGTACACTAATTGGAGGTGAACAACACAGTAAAAAGCTAGCCTTGCGGGATTTGAGGTAGGAACTTATAAATACTTTCTTGTAGCCATTAAAGTGCTTTTAATGCTTTTGATAGGGTTTAGATTTATAAATCAAATTTAATTATTTTGTAAAGCATGCATGATTTATTTGTGATGTCCTATTGATGTGAAAATGATTTTTCAAAAGTATA